>LPNX010892059.1:472018-511869 GCA_001517045.1 Pseudotsuga menziesii | reverse complement strand
TCTATTGGAAAGTCTAGCAAATAAGGGAGGTAGGGAGGTGCTAGGGGAGACTTTATGTCTCTGTTTGCAAGTGGGTGCTTGTAGAAATTGAAGATTGGTGTCTTCAGCCAGTTGGTGCTTCCACCCGGTTGATGCTAGGTTACAGTGAGAGTTGGTGCTCTCAGCAAGTTGGTGCTTGCATTCAGAGGTTGCAGCCTCTTTGAGTCGGTGCTCAAATAAGAAGTAATGTACGGCCATTGAAGCCTTTGACATCATAAGAAGAAGAGGTTTTTTCCCTTATGGGTTTCCTCGTGAAAATATCTGTGTATCATATATGTGATTAAATGTTGTGATTGAATGCTGTGTTTTATGCTATCTGATCTTATGTTTATAACTCTGAATTCATAGAAAAGATTGACTGCCATAAATTTTATTGATTCTAAGTTAAAAGAAGTAATTTGGGTGAAAAATATTAATTAACTGATTCACCCCCCCCCCCCTCTCAGTTAATTTATACCTGTAACATTAAAAACATGCGCAAGTTAGAAATCACAAAAATCAATAAAAAGTTATCAAGTAACACTGAAGAAATATTTCAACTCATGAACCATAATAAGGTCTTAGTTACAAAAATCAAGAAATTGAAAAATATTCAGAAGACATAGAACTCTAATGAAGACAACGAAGGGAAATTACTAGAAAAACAAGAAGAAAATTGTCACCTTAGAAATCATAATGAAGATCTTAAAGAACAACTTAAGAAGTCCAAAGATGATGGAAAGTCGCAAGAAGAAATAATTCATAAGATTTAGAATGATAATAAGTTGATAGAAAAAAAATTAGAACAAATCTAGAATGAGACATTGAAATCTTCAAGAATAAAAGTACAAGTCATGGAAAAAGACTAAATTGTATATCCAAACTTGATCACAAGTTTCAAATGTTGCTCCAGTCGAAGAAAAGCACACACAGAAGTTAAACCAAGAGGACACTACAAACATAATCAAGGAAAATAACGTTATAAAAATTCCCTACCGACATCCAAACCATGAAAACAGGTATCTTAAAGGTTAGGAACAACTAATGAAAGATATTGATACCAGTACAATCGAATCTCCCGAGTCGTAATGTTAGTTCATTGTGGAAGCACAACATTCCGCAAAAATAGGACTTTAGGATGGATTAACCCTTTTACAATTCGAAAGTTATGTTCAACACTTAAAAGTTCATATCGACATGTATCATCAACTATGACACAATAAAGAAATATGTGACAACATTACAAGCACACGATGTAAATCTTGTTCATCAATATGCTTTGAGGAGAAGCAATCTGGAAGAGGATGACAATGTAACAAATCAAAGATTAGATAGTTATCATTAGTAAATAATAATAATAATATAAACGTTGATTAATTAGGTTAACTAAGGGACATATCCCTTTAGTGAATAGACACCATGTAAGCCTATATATTCGGGCTTTAGTATCATTGTAACATCATCTCTCATTATTACTGAGTTATATATTTTATTATCCAATTACGTATTTCTCTTATTTGACTTATTCTTGGGGATAGTCATTATGAACCGGGTTCGGAACACAACATGAAGCTCATGAGATTTTATTCTTATTTTGGATAAATTAGTTTTCTTCTTTTAGCAGGTTAAAATGGAGAGATGCCCTTGGTCTACTAGATTAGGGCTAATGACCTCCTTATAGTATCTTGACTTCTTATTTAACTCTAAATAATTTTCTTCGCACGTTTTCTCTTTAAGCTTAGAAGTAAAATATTTTTAATGTTTATGATCTTTTTTGCAGTTTCATTTTCGTCAATCCCCCAATGGTTTAACCAATAAATGGTGTCTTTATACCAACCTCTCTTTAGCTTTAGGTGATCTTGACTAGATTTTAAAGAAATTTTAGGGAGTCAATGGTATCCCATGTTATTTACCTTGTACTTGTACATTGTGTACCTAGTCATAGTGATACTCTCAATGGGGGAAATATCAGCTTCAATAAGGAGAATAGGATAAGGTGTATTACTTTTAATTCCGAGGTTATAAATTATAAAGCGCTTCTATATTTTCTTAATCTTTTTACAGGATTCTCTAGAGATGTTGCAATGCCAAAATTCCCAATCATACAAGATAACTTGAGTGACAAGAGTTTCAAAGAGAAACTTATTTTTATCCCAAGTCACAAATTTTATCGATTTACAATTGTTTTCAAGACCAAATAACATGCCCACTCTCCATTAATCTTTTTCTCAATGTTATAGTTCCAGTTGAGCTTATGATTAATATCAATTCTAATTTATTTGTAAGAAGAAATATCCTCCAAGATGTTATTGTCCTATATAAAATTCGTGTAAGTGGCCTTCTTGGACTTGATAACCAAAACTTTTGGTTTGTCAGTGTTAACAATCATACCCATGTTGGAGCAAAAATACTTGAGGGTATTTAATTGATTATCAATATCAAAGGGGCATCTTTCTAAAAGAACAAAATCATTAGCATAAAGAAGAAGGATTACAATAATATCAGCGAAGATCATGTCAACACAACCTGTTTCTTCTAAGAAACTTTTTGACTTATCAATGTATAAGCCGAAAAGGGTAGAAGAGATGGGGTATGCTTGCTTAACTCCAATATTGCAATTAATATCTTGCGACCACCCCTCAATGCTCTTGAAATTGGTAATGGCATTCGTGTATAATCTTATCACAACATCTCTCAACACGAGAGGAACCTTTAGCTCTTCTAACATATCCCATGAGTTGCTTCTAGGAACCATTTCGAAGGATTTTATAAAATCCACAAAGCAATAAAAGAGATTGGATTTGTTACTAAGACATTCGTCCACAATGATCCCAAGTGTAATGATGTGGTCTGTGGTTGAGTGATGTCTTCTAAATCCCACTTGACCTTTAGCTCTTTTCCCCTCATTTTCTAGTCATGTGCTTATCTTATTTTCCAAAATAATAGGGTAAGTCTTTGATAATAGAGGGTTGATCACAGTGGGCCGATAATTAGAGTGGTTATTTTTATCGCCACTTTTAAAATTAGGAATAATGAGGCTATGGTTCCAAGGGTGAGGGAAACCTTACTTGACTACTAGATTGAACGGTTTGTGGATGTGAGAGATGAGGACAAGTCCTCCAATTTTAAAGATTTATGCTTTGTACCCTTCAATGTCCTTTGCTTTTCCATTTGTTGGACGCTTTATTCCAAAATATATGCCATTTATTGAGAAAACTTATTATAATGTAAGAATTGTTGGAATGTTATCTATGAAATTCAATGATCCACAAAGATTTTTAAGATAGGAGTTCCAATCCTTTATAGCAATCCTATTATTTTCATTGGTTTTTCTAGTTAGAATTTTCCTCCATAATTTATTCGAAGCTACCATAGAGAGGTGTAAAATATTTTCTTGTATTTTATTTATCTAGTGACTCTTTTTCATTTTAATTAGGGATTTGTATCTCTTAATCTTGTCAATTTTTAGGGACTCTTCCATAGCTTCCTTGATTTCTCTTCTTGTGTTTTTACACTCTTTATCATACCAAGGGTTGGTTATTCTATTTTGCTTCTAAACCAAGATTTCGATGGAGAATTTATTAATGGAAGATGAGAGGACCGTAGTAAATTTAAGGTAGAGGTATTCTATATTATCCAATCTTTAAAGGGGAAACGAGTCATTTTTAAATCATTTAGGAAAATATCGATTTTATTTCCATCGAATATTAAATGCTAATGGTCATGATATTTTTCCTCTATGGGATCGCTATGCATTACAAGATTGAGAGTTACAATTAGAGTTCTATGATCTGAGTCTGGCTCATGATCATTTAAAATTTCTAAATTTAGCATTTTTCATATAATGAAATATCAGAAATGACATCGTCTACGACACTAGTGCCAAGACCATGAATACAAGTCATTTGGATAGAACTTGGCCAATTCATTAGAGCATTAAAAATTATAAGATCATGATCACTACAAACCTTGGCTAGCTTAGAATCGAATAAATTGTCACCTAGATTAGAATAAATTCTTTTATACCTAATAGATATAGAAGGATCTTCATCTAACCAAAGAGGATTAGGGTTGGAAAGATTGAATAGAATAGTAGCTTGGTTACTTGAAGTTAGAGCATTAAAATCACCCATTAAGAGGACATTGCCTTCATTCCTTAGACTAGAAATATAATTTTCTAAGCCATTGTAAGGACAATTTTTAACTAAACTGTTTTTCTTATAAAAGTTGGAGTTAATAGGGACAAAATAACAAATTGCTATGTAAGTTAGTTTAGCATTAATGTATGTAATATTTATCCAAATATATTGGTTGAAGGTATTTTTATTGTAAATCCTAACAAGGGGGGATATGTTCTTCCTAATGTAGCAAGCTATACCTCTGATTCCTCTATGACAGGATCACTTCTTCCAAATCAACCAAAGGAAAAATACTTCTATGCTTGGGACCTTACATTCTTCATGCTCCCAAGTTTCAACACGAAATATAATATCAATTTCACTTGGGATTCAACTTAGCTTGGGGCCTTTGTTCCATGGAAACCCTCAACAATTACAAGAGAGGATATGAAGCTTATCTAGTCCTTATAAGTAACTAGCAATATAACATTATTAATCCTCTAACCAAAAATAGTCAATTATATGAAATTTGAAGTTTTTTTTAGTTATAAATTTATTTTTTTGTGCTAGTATATGTTTTCTAATCAAATTGATGTGGTCCAAGAGAGTGGTGTGCCACACTAAGAAACACAATTGACATCTTCTAGAAGACATACATGTAATTATTGTAATGTCATTGATTGATCTATTTTCTTAAATAATCACTCCACTAATGTAATAACTAATAGACACTTCCAAATTAACAAGTCCTTGTCTTAAAAAGGAGGATCAATCTCATTCTAAAGAGATCTGTTATAACTAGATATTGTTCTTAGTTTATCTGTTCTTTTTGTCCTAATTTCCAACCATTGGTTTAAAATGATTTTACATTTTAAGTTGGTTTTAAGAATTTTTGACAATCAGTAATTTTTGTTGGATTCAATGCTTTTAATGGTTGAATTATTTCATTATTTTAGTTTTAAGGTTTGTTTTTTGGGCTTATTAGTTAATATGTATATCTTTGAACTTTCAAAAACTTATAATAAAAGTTTATTCCAAGTATTATGCTTTATGACTAACCCTTATTTTTAAAGCATTGGTTAAAAATATGCAAAAGAAGATTCTTGTAGCACAGGAGTGAAGATCAAAGAAGGGCAGCGCTACAGAAATCTCGTATTTTTGAAATTAGGGAAAATAACGATGTTGTTGTGTATTCGAAAGCAGAGGAGGTCGTTCAACACCCGTGAGGACTGAATGATAAGTGTTTAGTACCCAGTAATGATTATGACGGGTGAGCAAGAAGTGGCAAGGAATATTGAGGATCGTGGTGTCACCTGTCGTTTTTTAATTTGATAAAATTATTGAAGGAGCCGGTGGGTAGTCATGGCTGTTGAAGAGAAATTTGTGGAAGTTTGTTGATACATATGAAGACATGATGGAGCATATTCAACAGTTTTTTCCATCATCATGATAGACATGTGACCAGGTAGAAAAATCATTAATAGAATCCGGGTTTACATTGACTGTGTGTTGGTTTTGTAGGGAAAATTGAAAAATTGTGAATCTATTTGTCACGAATTTACTAGGCTGCCAGTTTCATTGTTACAGAGAAAAAATTTCAAAATATTTTCGGACTGTTCTAAAAGAAATTCGTAAGTTAGGTTTGCACAACAGAGATAAAGAAGAGCGGTAAAATAAACAGAGTTGAACCAATGGATACAAGCTGGGCAGAACGTTTTCCTGATTGTGCAATGATTTTTCAAAGGGATGGTTGGTTTGATTTCTTCCAGAGAATCAATGGTTTTAACTTAGAATTATCATACAAATTTTCACAAGGTTTTGATAAAAACATTGTTTCATTTGACACCCTCGAATTTGAACTTACTAGAGAGTTAATTGAACAAGCCATGGGTATAGCAGGTAATGGAGAACTTTGTTCAAGAAAATACCCTTTACTTTCAATTCAAAAGATTTCTTATTGCTAGAGGTTGAAACCCTAGACTGGGGCAAGGGTGTACAGCTGCATAAATTCAAGCCTGAGTGGGGATAGGTTATCAAAATTCTACAGAGTTACATCACTTGTGAGGGAATATTTGCCTTAGTTTTCAAATATCATATCAGATTCCTCCAACATTTGAATCAAGAGTACAAAATGAATCTCCCCTTTTTCTTTTTGAAGATCCTGCAAAAAATGTCAGATAGAGTTAAAGGGCATAAAGATCACACTTAGCGGTCTATCTTTCATCATGGATTTATAAAGTTGATTATTAATACAGTTCTTCAGAAAAAAGGTAGAACCTGGGAACACTTTGTGTTTTGGTCAGGTATTCATACTCAGCAATAAGGTCATCCCAAAAAGAGGCAAATGAACAAACAACATTGCCTTGTAAAAAGGTTAAAGAGAGAAATAGTTGAGGAGTTGAAGGACAGTATTCAAGAAGAAGTTTCAGTTCAGAAATTCGAAGAATCTGTGTATGAAGAGAGCAGAGAAGAACTCAATGAAAATCAAGAGCAGTTGTCAAAGAATATAGAAGAAAGCCATAAAGTTGATACAAAGAAAGAAGATGACAAGAGTTCTTTAGAACATAATCAAAGTCTTACATGTGTACAAGAAGATATAATGGAGTTTCCTGTTACAGACAAGTTGAAAGTTGAAAATCCACAGAGTTCAGATGTAAAGTCTAAAGAAGAGTCATTTGCAGCAGGATTAAAATGTGAGATAAGGAAAATGAACATTCCCTGGTTATCAGACAAGACTTCAATAGCAAAAGAGGGACTGTGTATGGATTCTGAAATTGAAAACCTACAGAAAACAGTAAAACAATGCAAGTATCAAATCAGTTTTCTAAATGAAATAAACAAGGGTTTAGTCATGACTAACATAAAGTTAAGGGAAGATCTGGATGAAATAAACACACAATAACAGGATTTAATTTCTGTTTCAAAAGAAGCATTAAGGAGAAAGAAGCAGACTCAAGGTCGGTTTGGGGAATTGAACCAAACAATTAGAGACTTGACCCAGCAGAATGAGAGAATGTTGAAGAAGATTGAAGATCTAGAAGCAAAGCAACTGATAACTAGAAGGCAGTCACATTCCTTAGAGGGGATTGCATTACTGGCTGAATCATCCAAAAACCTTAAAGATTACTACTGACATGTGTCATTTTTTGTAATAGTTAATAGTTTATTTTGAAGAAAAAACAATTATCTTAGTAGCAGTTTCGAGGCTTAACCTAAAAGTTAGTTAGTTAGTTATGTAACTATTTTTTTATGAAAGAAGTATAAAAGTAGGAAATCAGATGAAAGTAGGGTTATCAAACAAGACTTCTACAGCAAAAGAGGGACTGTGTATAGATTCTGAAATTGAAAACCTACAGAAAATAGTAAAGTAGTGCAAGTATCAAATCAGTTTTCTAAATGAAACAAACGAGGGTTTAGTCATGACTAACATAAGGTTAAGGTAAGATCTGGATGACATAAACACACATTACCAGGAGTTAATTTATGTTTCAAAAGAAGCATTATGAAGAAAGAAGCAGACTCAAGGTCAGTTTTGGGAATTGAACCAAACAATTAGAGACTTGACCCAGCAGAATGAGAGACTGTTGAAGAAGATTGAAGATCTGGAAGTAGAGAAACTGAGAACTAGAAGGAAGTCACATGCTTTAGAGGCGATTGCATTACTGGCTCAAGCAGCCAAAAACCTATAAATATTACTACTGATAGGTGCCATTTTTTTGTAATAGTTAATAGTTTATTTTGAAAAACACAATTGTCCTAGTAGCAGTTTTGAGGCTTAGCCTAAAAGTTAGTTAGTTATGTAACTATTTTTTGATGAAAGAAGTATAAAATTAGGAAATCAGATGAAAGTAGGGTTCGAATTTTTACTCAAGGAGAGGATTTTGGAGCTTTGATACCTCAAGCTAGCACTTATAACTCTTATGTAAGTGGATGACTGTTATTGATTATATATAAACTGATAACCCTTTTTACCTGTCATGTTGTTTCATTTCTGATCTGGTTGATTGCTCAGTATACAATTTCATTTCTTGTGTAAAGGTTTTATTTCATTTCATGGGTTTGATCCCCAGTTTATTTAACTTGTGCATGATTCAGTTCCATCTTAGTTTGTGAATGTTTATTACCTCTTTGCTGATGAAGTTTTAAGCCAAAACTATAAACCATTTTTATTCTATTTCTGTTTAAGATTGTGTTAGCTTGTTCTTCTAGTAGTCTAGGAACAATTTCTAGCAATAACATCTTTGGCGTGTTGCCGGGGATCGAACCCGGGTCACCTACGTGACAGGTAGGAATAAAGATCACAATATTTTCCTTGATACTTAACAGCTGAGAGTTGTACCATATCACATTTTAATCCCGCTGCAAATGACTCTTATTTAGACTTTTCAATTGAACTCTGTGGATTATCAGCTTTCAACCTATCTGTAACAGGAAAATCCATTATATCTTCTTGTATACCTGTAAGACTTTGATTATGTTCTAAAGAATTCTTTCCTTCTTCTTGCTTTGTATCAACTCTATGGATTTATTCTATATTCTCTAAAAACTGCTCTTGATTTTCATTGAGTGCTTCGCTGCTCTCTTCATACACAGAGTCTTCAAATTTCTGAATTGAAACTTATTCTTGAATACTGTCCTTCACCAGCTCCTCAACTATTTCTCTCTTTAACCTTTTTACAAGGCAATGTTGTTTTTTCATTTGCCTCTTTTTGGGCTGACCTTCTTGCTGAGTATGAATACTTGACCAAAACACAAAGTGTTCCTAGGTTCTACCTTTTTTTTGAAGAAATTTATTAACAATCAACTTTATAAGTCCATGATGAAAGATAGACTGTTGAGTGTGATCTTTAATCCCTTTAACTCTATCTCACATTTTTTTCCAGGTTAAGAGAGAAAAACCAGTCAAACACTCCGTTGAACAAAAGGATGAGTTGTGGCAAATGAAGTTTGATGGCTCTTCATCTAAAGAAGGAGCAAGAGCAAGTATTGTTTTGGTTTCCCTTGGTGCTGAGTTGATAAGTTTGATGTATAAGTTGGATTTTGTAACTACAAACAATACAACAGAGTATGAGGCATTGTTATTAGGTTTAAATTATGCAAAATACTTGGGCATTCAACAAATTTATGTTTATGGCGACTCCGAATTGGTTGTCTAGCAGGTAAGGGACAAATATCAAGTAAAGCAGGATTTGTTGAAAGTGTATAGGAATGAGGTATGGGACATGATTGATAACCTTTTTATCGCATTTAACATTACCTTTATTCCCAAATATCATAATCAAACAACTGATTCACTTGCCTTAGCAACCACACATTTCAGAATTCCAAAACAAACTCAGTTAAAGTATCCCATTGAAGTCAGATACAGACCTTCAGTACCTGATAATATCAAACAATGGAGGGTTTTTGAAGATGACATAGAAATAAAGAAATTCCTGAAATTCACTGGTGATTTTTCTAATATGTTGATTGATCAAGATGAGGAGGAGGAAGTTGAAGAGGTTGATGAATGTTCAGAAAATGAAATTGCTGGACCTAAAATTATTGAATTGAAAAGCAATTTTATTCCCAAAGGATTGGTCCCACTTGAAAGAATTTTTTCAAAATATGATACTCCATTGAAACCAGCAATGCAATCTTCAGAAGAGAATGTTGTATAATGTACTATTGGCACAGAAGAGCAGCCTAGAATGGTGAAAATTTCAAATTTTCTTTCAACTAAGCAAAGAAACAGGTGCATTAAAATGTTGAAGGAGCATGTTGATGTCTTTGCTTGGTCTTATGAGGACTTAAAAACTCATGACAGACGTACGACCAGGTAGAAAAATCACTAACATAATTCTGGCTTACATTGACAGCGTGTTGGTTTTGTAGGGAAAATTGAAAAATCGTGAATTTGTTTGTCACGAATTTACTAGGCTGCCAATTTCATTGTTACAGAGAGGCATTTTTGAAAAAAATTTGGACTGTTCTAAAAGAAATCTGTAAGTTAGGGTTGCACAACAGAGATGAATAAGAGTTGTAAAACAAACAGAGTTGAACCAATGGATACAAGTTGGGCAGAAAGTTTTCCTAATTGTGCAGCAATTTTTCAAAGGGGTAGTTGGTTTGATTTCTTCTAGAGAATCAATGGTTTTAATTTAGAATTATCATACATATTTTCACAAGGTTTTGATAAAAACACTATTTCATTTGACACCCTCAAATTTGAACTTACCAGAGAGTTAATTGAAGAATCCACAGGTATAGTAGGTGATCGAGAACTTTGGTTCAAGAAAATACCCTTTACTTTCAATTCAAAAGATTTCTTATTGCCAGAGGTTGACACCCTAGACTGGGAAAGGGTGTATAGCTGCATAAATTCAATCTTGAGTGGAGAGAGATTATCAGAATTCTATAGATTTACATCACTTGTGAGGGCATATTTGCCTTAGTTTTCAAATATCATATCTGATTCCTCCAACATTTAAATCAAGAGTCCAAAATGAATCTCCCCTTTTCCTTTTTGAAGAGCCTGCAAAAAATGTCAGATAGAGTTAAAAGGCATAAAGATCACACTCAACAGTCTATCTTTCATCATGGACTTATAAAGTTGATTGTTAATACATTTCTTCAGAAAAAAGGTAGAACCTGGGAACACTTTGTGTTTTGGTCAGGTATTCATACTCAGGAAGAAGGTCATCCCAAAAAGAGGCAAATGAACAAACAACATTGCCTTGTAAAAAGGTTAAATATAGAAATAGTTGAGGAGCTGGTGAAGGACAGTATTCAAGAAGAGGTTTTAGTTCAAAAAATTCGAAGACTCTGTGTATGAAGAGAGTAGAGAAGCACTCAATGAAAATCAAGAGCATTTTTCAAAGAATATAGAAGAAATCCATAGAGTTGATACAAAGCAAGAAGAAGGCAAGAGTTATTTAGAACAGAATCAAAGTCTTACAGGTATACAAGAAGATATAATGGATTTTCCTATTACAGATAGGTTGAAAGCCGATAATCCACAGATTTCAGATGAAAATTCTAAAGAAGAGTCATTTGCAGTAGGATTAAAATGTGATATGGTAAAACTCTCAGATATTAAGTATCAAGGTAAATCATTTTTAATGCTAGGAGGAGAATAAATGAGATGGAGACCTAAAACAAGAGTTGAAAACAAATTAAGGCTTAACATGAAAAGGATTTTAAATCCAAAGTTTGCTAAAGAGAAGGCGACTGTAATTGAAGACTCTTCATCTCAAGAAGACTTGGAAGATGAAGAATTCCTGGATTCTAAGCAGGTTCATAGTAAGAAAGAACATCCAGTGACCCTAAAGTCATCACCAGAAAAATACAAGGTTGCAAAACAACCAAACGTTTGTTGTACTGAAAGAGATATGTCTTTAAAAGTTCATGTAGAAGAAGCAGATAAAATTGAGGAAGATCATGATTTGATTTTTAGGAAAATGAACATTCCCTGGTTATCAAACAAAACTTCTACAGCAAAAGAGGGACTTTGTATGGATTATGAAATTGAAAACCTAGAGAAAACAGTAAAGCAGTGCAAGTATCAAATCAGTTTTCTAAATGAAACAAACGAGGGTTTAGTCATGACTAACAGAAGGTTAAGGATAGATCTGGATGACATAAACACACATTACCAGGAGTTAATTTCTATTTCAAAAGAAGCATTAAGGATAAAGAAGCAGACAAAAGGTCAGTTTGGGAATTGAACCAAACAATTAGAGACTTGACCCAGCAAAATGAGAGACTGTTGAAGAAGATTAAAGATCTAGAAGCAGAGCAGATGAGAACTAGAAGGCAGTCACATCCCTTAGAGGGGATTGCATTACTGGCTGAAGTAGCCAAAAACCTATAAAGATTACTACTGACAGGTGTCATTTTTTGTAATAGTTAATAGTTTATTTTGAAGGAAAAACAATTATCTTAGGAACAGTTTTGAGGCTTAACCGAAAAGTTAGTTAGTTAGTTAGTTAGTTATGTAACTATTTTTTGATGAAAGAAGTATAAAAGTAGGAAATCAAATGAAAGTAGGGTTATCAAACAAGACTTCTACAACAAAAGAGGGACCGTGTATAGATTCTGAAATTGAAAACCTACAGAAAATTGTAAAGTAGTGCAAGTATCAAATCAATTTTCTAAATGAAACAAACGAGGGCTTAGTCATGACTAACAGAAGGTTAAGGGAATATATGGATGACATAAACACACATTACCAAGAGTTAATTTATGTTTCAAAAGAAGAATTAAGGAGAAAGAAGCAGACTCAAGGTCAGTTTGGGGAATTGAACCAAACAATTAGAGACTTGACCCAACATAATGAGAGACTGTCGAAGAAGATTGAATATATGGAAGTAGAGAAGTTGAGAACTAGAAGGCAGTCACATGCTTTAGAGGGGATTGCATTACTGGAAGAAGCAACCAAAAACCTATAAAGATTACTACTGACAGGTGTCATTTTTTGTAATAGTTAATAGTTTATTTTGAAAAAAACAATTATCTTAGTAGTAGTTTCGAGGCTTAACCTAAAAGTTAGTTAGTTATGTAACTATTTTTTGAAGAAAGAAGTATAAAAGTAGGAAATCAGATGAGAGTAGGGTTCAAATTTTCACTCAAGGACAGGATTTTGAAGCTTTGGTACCTCAAGCTAGCACTTATAACTCTTATGTAAGTGGATGATTGTTATTGATTATATATAAACTGATCGGCCTTTTTACCTGTCATGCTATTTCATTTTTGATCTGGTTGATTGCTCGGTCTATAATTTCATTTCTTGTTTAAAGGTTTTATTCATGTAAATTCTTGTAGCCTGTGGATGGAATTAGTATTCATGTGTAATGTTTATGGCTTATTAGGATGTGTTTGATCCCTAGTTTATCTAACTTGTGCATGATTCAGTTATGTATTAGTTTGTGAATGTTTATTACCTCCTTGCTGATGAAGTTTTAAACCAAAACTATAAACCAAAACCCTAAAAACCAATTTTATTCTATTTATGTTTGAGATTGTGTTATCTTGTTCTTATGGTAGTCTAGGAACAATTTCTAGCACTAACAAGATCAAAAGTATGGGAATTAGAATAGAGAACTATTTTCACTAAAAACTTTTGTCTAATGTTTCTCATGTTGATTGGATGATTGTGGATCTATTATTTCATGGTGAAGTTGGGTGAACTATTATAGTTGAGGTAATATTGTAATTATTTTATGCAAGCATGGATATTATATTTTGTTCACGTGGTTCACGACCTCGAGAATAGAGGTCTTGGATCGCTACATCCACAGTAATAATTCTAGGGGGGCACCCAAAGGGGCCTCACCCTACCGGCTCAAGTTTTGGGAGCTTAACCCCGAAGGACCCGGAGAGTTGGAGTACTAAGAATTGAACCTCCAACCTCAATATCAAACAATTTTTGGATTTGGACTCCAACCAATTCAGCTACCCCTCAAGGCTAGCGGGAATCTTAGATTGTTAGTCACTTCTAGGATTTAATAGAATATTTATCTTAAGAGTAGAATTGCCTCTCTTTCTTTTTCATAGATGAAATATTTTGTTTTTGCATAAAGAATTTGGTTTGATTTAATTAAATACTAATCATACGAATTGTGATCTTTCTTGTGTTATATTTTTATCATTTAAGCTAGCATTATCTTAGGATCTTTAATTGAGAGAATAACAAGCACATCAATCAAAACATAAGAGACAATGAACACAAAGTTTTTCCTCGGGGAAACCATAAAGGAGAAAACCTTGCAAATTCCTTAGATATAGAATCAACACCAAAAGCAAAACCCCAAAAACAGTAAGATGATCTCCCGACAACAGTAGTATCTCTCTCTCTTGTCCCAACAACTTCTTCTCTCTCTTATGCGCTACAACTGAGTGTGAGTGAATGTGTGATAAATATGTTATTTTTTAAACATTAAGTTAGCATTATGTTAGGATCTTTAGTGAGAGAATAACAAGTACAGCAATCAAACACAAGAGACAATGAACACAGTGTTTTTTATCGGGGAAACCATAAAGGAGAAAACCCCGCAACTTCCTCAGAGATAGAATCAGCACAAGATGTAAAACCCCAAAATAGTAAGATGCACTCCCGACAGCAGTAATCTTCTTCTTGTCTATCCCCAGTGTCTTCTCCTTCCTCAACTATGCGCTACACTTGAGTGTGTGAGTGGTGTGTGCTAAATAGAGACCCCAGCTCTCTATTTATACTAATCTCGACATGACTAAAACCCTACTAGGGCCGACCTCTACTTGGAGAGTCTAATAACCCTAGTGCCCCGAAACTACGGGGACTTTAACCCTTACACAATCGGAGGGTTACCCACTATGACTTGACATGACTTGTTTACATTATTGATTCTCCCGATCGAAACATCAGGGCATGACAACATGACTCAATTACATAATAGTTACATCCCGGAATAAACATCGGGTTACAATACATAAGATACATAGATGAATACATTCCGAATTTACAAATACATCAACACTCCCTCTTAACTACGAAGGTATTCTTTCGACACAATTTTCAGCACTGGTCTTCTTCTTTGTATCAACTGGATCATCTCAAGTCTTCTGAGTCTTCAAGTCATCTTCATCTTCAAGTCATCTTCATTCTTTGAATATGGATCATCATGGGACATCATCACTGGATCTGGATCATCTCTCGATCTGGATCAACATCACTGGATCTGGATCATCATTAGATCTAGATCTGGATCATCATCACTGGACTGGATCTGGATCATCACTCGATCTGGATCTAGATCTGGATCATCACTCGATCTGGATCATCTCTCGATCTGGATCATCACTGCTGGATCTGGATCATCTCTCGATCTGGATCATCACTGCTAGATCTGGATCATCACTCAATCTGGATCTCTCGAAGTCATCATAACTGGATCTGGATCATAGCTCGATCTGGATCTCATCTGGTCATCATCATGTGTGTACTATCTCGTCATAAGAAGTTCTACAGATCCATCCTTCTTTCATGTTGGTTGTAGTCCTAACCATCAGGTAGGTCTTTTCCCAGCACTTACATCTGACCTACTCGTCAGAAAGGCATGCCCAACACTTACATCTAACCTACTCGTCATAAAGGCATGCCCAACACTCACATCTGATCATGTAGTAAACTACAATCACATCAGAAAGGCCCCGCACTCACATCTGTCATGGAAGGAACTGAATCCTCTCACCATGATTGAATGGCCTGCCCTTACATCTGACATGGAAGGAACTGAATCCTCTCACCATGAAATAATGTCCCGCACTTACATCGACCATGGAAGGAACTTAATCCTCTCACCATGATGGAATGGCCCGCACTTACATCGGCCATGGAAGGAACTTAATCCTCTCACCATGATGGAATGGCATGCACTCACATCTGACCTAGAAGGAACCAAATCCTCCACCCTCGTCAGAAAGGCCCCCAGTCCCAGACTGAGCTACCTGCTAACTGACCAGGTGCCTCCACTCTCCCAGAGAGTGGCAGTTGCATTTACATCTGTCCTACTCGATAGAATGGCCAGCACTCATATCTGACATGGAAGGAACTGAATCCTCTCACCATGACAGAATGGCTCAGCCCTTACATCTGACCTGCTCATCAGAATGGCTTTGGATCTTTAGCACTCATATCTGACATGGAAGGAACTGAATCCTCTCACCATGACAGAATGGATCAACCCTTACATCTGGCCTGCTCGTCAGAATGGCTTTGGGACTCATCACTTTCCCTTGGAGGAAACCTCGATCTAAAGAACACCATGCTTCTCCCTAAAGTACTCGAACTTCAGTCTGTCTAATGGCTTCGTCAACACATCAGCTATCTGTTCCTCCGTCACAACATACTGGAGCTTCACTACTCCTCTCTGCACCATATCCCTGATATAGTGATACTTGATATCGATGTGCTTCGACTTGTCATGGAACACTGGATTCTCTGACAACTTCATGCAACTCTGGTTGTCACAATGTATACAAGTAGCATCCATCTAGAGATCAAATAAATCAGACAGTAGCTTCCTCAACCATACTGCCTCACAACTAGCTGAACAAGCTGCGACATACTCTACTTCAGCTGTACTCAATGCCACATAGGATTGCTTCCTGGTAAACCAAGAGATCACACCTAATCCCATACTGAAGCAACACCCTGAAGTGCTCTTCCTATCGATGGCATTGCCTGCCCAATATGAATCAACATAACCCTCCAGGTTGATCTTTTGATTCGCAACGTACTTGAGCCCATAATCAATTGTACCCCTCAAGTACCTCAGAATATGCTTTGCAGCAATCAAGTGAACATTTCTCGGATCTGTCAAGAACTGGTTCAATGTGTTCATAGCAAAGCAAATGTCTGGTCTCGTGTTCGTCAGGTACATCAATGACCCAATCATCTAACAATACATCGTAGCATCAACCGACTCTGAAGAAGCATCATTCAATAGCTTCAGGTTTGATGCCATAGGTGTGGCCATAGTCTTGCAGTCCATCATCCCAAACCTCTTCAGAATCTCTACTACATACTTCCCTTGTCCAAGGAAGATTCCATCTGTACTCTGCCACACCTCCATACCTAGAAAGTAATGCATCATACCCAAGTCCTTCATCTCATACTCAGCAGCAAGCTTTCTCTTTGTATCAGTAATCAACCCATCCATACCTGTCACGAATAGATCATCTACATATAGTAGAAGCATCACTGGGTTGCCATCTTCAACCTTGTAGTAAAGGTTGGAATCTGCTTTACTCTTGGTAAAGCCCAAACTGGATAGAAAGCTATCAATTCTGCAGTACCATGTCCTAGGTGCCTGTTTCAAACCGTACAGGTCTTTCTTCAATCTACATACATGAGACTCCCTGTCATGTGTCTCAAAACCGAGTGGCTGTTCTACATACACTTCCTCTTCCACTACACCATTCAAGAAAGCAGTCTTGACATCCATTTGGTGTATCTTCCATTTCATCACTGCAGCCAGAGCAAGTACTGATCTGATGGAAGTGTATCTAGTTACAGGTGCAAAGGTCTCCTCATAGTCTATTCCCTCTTTCTGAGAGAAAACTCGAGCTACAAATCTTGCCTTATACTTTTCAATTCTACCATCTGCAGCATGTTTGATCTTGTAGATCCATTTGGAAGTTACAACTGACTTCCCGTCTGGTCTTGGGACAACATCCCAAACATCATTCTTCATGATCGATTGGTACTCTTCGATCATAGCATCCTTCCATTCTTTCTGTTCTGTCGCTTCTTCATAACTGGAAGGTTCTTTATCAATGAAATCACATAGTAAAGCTACATACCCAAAATAGGATCTGGTCCTCTTTCTTTCTCTGTGATTCTCTTCTGGAGCCCCATATATTTCCGCACCTTGGATAAGTTCTCGTACCCAAGCAGGTTTCCTCTTATGAGGATTCTTATCCAGAGGTGGATCTACAAGTCTTTGTGGTTCTTCAAATTCTCGATATTCTTCTCGAGTTTCTTCATTCATGGTTGTATCGTGAATTCTGGGTGCTTCTGCTTCTTCAGGTTCTTCAGCAAGTCTCTTTCTAGATTTGTTGTAGGCTATGTCTTCATCAAATGTCACATCCTTGCTGATGTCAATCTTCTTATATCCTGGGAAATATATTCTGTAAGCCTTCGATCTTTCAGAGTATCCCACAAATATACCCTTCTTTCCTGAAGGATCTAATTTAGTCCTCCTCTCTTTTGGAATGTGGATGTACACAGGACAGCCGAATATTCTGAGATGGATGACTTCTGGTTTCTTGCTGGAGAAGAATTCTTCAGGAGTCTTGTTCTCAAGTACTCGATGTGGAGTACGGTTCTGTACATATACCGTTGTTTTGGAAATTTCTGCCCAAAGATGCATAGGAAGGTCTTGATCATGAAGCATGGCTTTTGCAGCTTCCATGATGGTTCTATTATTCCATTCCGCAACCCCATTCTGTTGTGGATTATAAGGAGTGGACAACTCCCTCTTAATCCCTGATTCTTTGCATAGCTCTTTGAATTCATTTGAAGTGAATTCTCTGCCATTATATGATCGAATGGTCTTGATCTTATTTTCAGTATGGTTTTCGATCAAGGCTTTAAATTCTTTAAACTTGTTGAATACTTCATCTTTGTTCTTCATGAAGTAAACCCATGTCTTCCTAGAAAAGTCATCAATAAAAGAAACATAATATGCATACCTGCTTAGAGAGTTTGATGACATAAGACCGCATACATCGGAGTGGATGATTTCCAAGATTCCTTTTTCTTTGCTTTCACTGCTTGGAAATGTCTTCTTTGTATTCTTTCCTCTTGCACATCCTTTGCAGACCCCATCATGTTTTGCTTGAATTTCTGGAAGACCTTCGACAACTTTGCTTGCAATAGGTAGTGCTCTGTAATGCACATGTGTAATCCTTCTATGCCAAAGTTCACTTGGCTCTACTATGTCATGGACCAAGGCTTGTTCTAGATGGCCCTTCAATTTGTATAATCATCCTTCTTGTTCTCCAATTACTACCGCATCATCGATAGTATTTCCTTTTGGCCACATGATGACTTGACCATCTATGAATGTAACCCGCATTCCTTTTGCATCTAATGTTGATATGGAGAGAAGGTTCTTCTTGAGTCCTGGCGCAAACAATACTTCTTTCATTGTTAGAGATTTTCCAGAGTCTAACTTATATGAATATTTCCCACTACCTTTTATTGGATATTGGTAGTCATCTCCTAGCTTTAGCTTGTGAGGTGATTCATGTTCTAACAGTCTTACAAAGGATTCCTTGAATCCAGTCATATGTTTGGAAGCCCCACTGTCTATAAGCCAATCATCACTACCATGAGTAATGTTACCTGTGAGAGCTGATATCATAACATATTCATCCTCGCTTGAAGAATCTTCACTTTCATATCTGGATCTCTTTCTGGATGGTTCATCATCCTCTGCAGCATGAGCATGATGTCTTCTTTTGTTTCTCTTCTTTACTGTCTTCTGTTTGTTAGGACAATTCCTTGCATAGTGTCTTTCTTCATCACAAGCATATCATATGATCCTAGATACATCTCTTCTAGTATTTTCTCTGTGAGAGTGCTTACCTCTGGAACCATGAGGTCTTCTTTTGCTTGAATTGGAGTGAGACTTGGAATGTACTGTAAGAGCTTGGTCTTCACTTCCCATCTTCTCTTCTCGAGCTGCTATCCGAGATTCTTCTTGAGAGCACTCTTCCCATAGTCTGTTGAACTTGACTAACTTCTTCCTAGCACAGATTCCTTGGATGAAAGAATCCCATGACCTAGGAAGGCCATTCAATGTAGTCATTACAATCTCTGCATTTTCCACTTCTTCATCAACTGCTTCTAGTTGCTCTTTGATTTGAGAAACTCTTGTGAAGTAAGACTGGATTGTTTCTGCATTCTGAATCTTCACATTCTTCAGTTGGTTTCTCAGGGTCATCTTCCGATTGATGTTCTTCCCTTCAAACAATTTGGTTAGGGCATCAAACATAGCTTTAGGTGTCTTGAGAGAGGATACATGTGGGATAAGGTGATCCTTGATAGAATCAACAATGATCCTCTTTGCCATAACCATATTCTTCTTATGTAAGGCCTTTGCCTCATCTCCCTCTGGAACTGGAACCTCCTCATGGATGTAGGAGTCTAATTCATTTTCTTCTAGGACCAAGGAGATCCTATACTTCCAGGCTCAGAAGTTTTCAGCTCCCTCAAGATTTTCATCAAGCTTGGTATGATGAGACAACTTTAAATGAGAACCTCAAATGGAAATACAAAAGTTTTTAGATCTTACCAGGTTCAAGATGTCGTATCTGAAACTTGAGCTGAAATCCTGCAGAGCTGGTTCAGGAGCAAATTAGGGTTTTACTTTTCCGGAGTTTTGTCTACCCAAATGCCTTGAAATTTGTCCCTAACTTCGATTTTGGGAAGGAGATCAATCCAGGCCTGGGCTCACTGAAAAATTCCTCTTCTATGAAAAGCCCTAATTTTCGACAGCAGTGACAGGTCCAAAACTGAAAAACCTCAGAATTGGATTCTGCTTCGACAGAAAGATGCGCCCTAAGGAGGAGATTTGTTCCACCTTACTTTTGCTGAAAATCTATGAAGGAAGATCCACAAACTAGGAAGCCCTAGTTCCCGCAGTTGCACAATGTCTTCTTCTTAGGTTAGCTCTGATACCATGTTAGTTTTTCAACATTAAGCTAGCATTATGTTAGGATATTTACTGAGAGAATAGCAAGTACAGCAATCAAACACAAGAGACAATGAACACAGTGTTTTTGATCGGGGAAACCATAAAGGAGAAAACCCCGCATCTTCCTCAGAGATAGAATCAGTACAAGATGTAAAACCCCAAAATAGTAAGATGCACTCCCGACAGCAGTAATCTTCTTCTTGTCTAGCCCCAGTGTCTTCTCATTCCTCAACTGTGCGCTACACTTGAGTGTGTGAGTGATGTGTGCTAAATAGAGACCCCAGTTCTCTATTTATACTAATCCCAACATGACTAAAACCCTACTAGGGCTGACCTCTACTTGGAGAGTCTAATAACCCTAGTGCCCCAGAACTACGGGGACTTTAACCCTTACACAATCGGAGGGTTACCCACTATGACTTGACATGACTTGTTTACATTATTGATTCTCCCGATCGGAAAATCAGGGCATGACAACATGACTCAATTACATAATAGATACATCCCGGAATAAACATCGGGTTACAATACATAAGATACATAGATGAATACATTCTGAAGTTACAAATACATCAACAAAATAGAGAGGCTCACTCTCTATTTATACTAATTCCTGACTTGACAATAACTCATTAGGGCCAACTTCTCTAGGAGAGTCTAATAACCCTAGGGCCCCACAACTGCGGGGACTTTAACCCTTGATCAATAGAAGGGTTACCCACAACGACTTTACATGACTTGTTTACATTATTGAATCTCCCGATAGGAACATCGGGGCATGACATGACTCAAGTACATTACATACACTTCCCAGAATAAACATCGGGGTACAATACATAAGATATACAAGTGAATACATTCCAAAGTTACAAATACATCAACACTCCCTCTTAACTAGGAAGGTATTCTCTCGACACAATTTATCGGCACAAGTCTTCTTCTCTGTATCATCTGGATCATCATCGAGTTCTCGTCATCTTCATCTAGATCTAGATCATCACCACTGGATATGGATCATCACTGGATTTGGATAATCACCACTGGATCTGGATCATCTCTAGATCTGGATCATCACTGGATCTGGATCGTCACTAGATCTGAATCATCGCTCGATCTAGATCATATCTAGGTCATCATCACTGGTGCTATATCTTGATTCTTCTCATCACAGGAAGTTCTAGAGAGCCAACCCTTTTTCATGCTGGTTGTAGGCCTAGCCTTTATGTAGGTCTTTATCGTCTTCAGCACTTATATTTTACCATGGAATGAACCATGTCAGAAAGGCCCGCCCAGCACTTACATCTGACCATGGGAGGAACATATCCAAGAACCATGTCAAAGAAAGGCACGCCCATCACTCACATCTGACCATGGGAGGAACACATTCAAAACCCATGTCAGAAAGGCCCAGCACTCACATCTGACCATGTGAAAAAACACATTGCATCAGAATGGCTCTGCACTTATATCTGACCATGTGAGAACACACCGCATCAGAATGGCTCTGCACTTACATATGACCATGCGAGAACACACCGCATCATAATGGCTCTACACTTACACCTGACCATTTGAGAACACACCGCATCATAATGGCTTTGCACTTACATCTGACCGTGTGAGAACACATCGCATCACAATGTATTTGCACTTACATATGACCTCATCTTTTCAGAAAGGCTCTGCACTGATAATGTAGGAACACATCCCACAATCACATCAGAATGGATTTGCACTAATCATGTGGTAACACAACCTACAATCACATCAGAATGTCTCTGCACTGATCATGTGGTAACACAACCCACAATCACATCAAAGCATCTCTGCACTTACATCTGACCATGTGAAGCTCAGGCTTCCACCATGTCAGAATGGCCAACGGACACATCAATTCCCTTTGGAGGGAAACTCAATCTAGAGAACACCAAGCTTCTCCCTGAAGTACTCAAACTTTACTCTGGCTAGTGGTTTGGTCAGTACATCAGCTATCTGCTCGTCTGTCGCAATATACTGGAGCCTCACTGCTCTTCTCTACACCATATCCCTGATATAGTGATACTTGATCTCAATATGCTTTGACTTGTCATGGAACACTGGGTTCTCTGATATCTTTACACAACTTTGGTTGTCGCAATATATACAAGTAGCATCCATCTGGAGATCAAATAAATCAGACAGTAGATTTCTCAGCCACACTGCCTCGCAACTAGTTGAACAAGCTGCAACATACTCTGCTTCGGCTATACTCAGTGCCACACATGATTTCTTCCTGCTAAACCAGGAGATCACACCTAATCCCATACTAAAGCAACATCCTGAAGTGCTCTTACTATCAATGGCACTGCCTGCCCAATCTGAATCAACATAGCCTTCCAGGTTAATCTTATGATTCACCTCATACTTGAGCCCATAATCAACTGTACTCTTCAGGTACCTCAGAATATGCTTTGTAGCAATCAAGTGAACATGTCTTGGATCTGTCAGGAACTAGCTCAAGGTGTTCATAGCAAAGCAAATATCTGGTCTTGTATTCATCAGGTACATCAAGGACCCAATCATCTAAGGATACATCGTGGCATCAACTGCTTCTGATGAAGCATCACTCAATAGCTTCAGGTTCGATACCATAGGTGTGGCCATGGATTTGCAATCCATCATCGCAAATCTCTTCAGGATCTCTACCGCATACTTTCCTTGTCCCAGGGAAATTCCATCTGCATTCTGCCACACCTCCATGCCTAGAAAATAGTGCAACATACCCAAGTCCTTCATTTCGAACTCGACAGCAAGCTTCCTCTTTGTATCAGCAATCAACCCATCCATACATGTTACAAACAGATCATCTACATACAGTAGGAGTATCACTGGGTTACCATATTCAACCTTGTAGTAAATGTTAGAATCTACTTTACTCTTTGTAAAGCCCAAACTAGATAGGAAGCTGTCAATTCTGTCGTACCATGTCTTGGGTGCCTGTTTCAAACCGCACAGGGATTTCTTTAGTTTACACACATGATTCTCCTTGTCATGTGTCTCAAAATCAAGTGGCTTCTCCACATACACTTCCTCTTCCACTACACCATTCAAGAAAGCAGTCTTGACATCCATCTGGTGTATCTTCCATTTCATCACTACAGCCAGAGTAAGTACCAATCTGATGGAAGTGTATCTGGCTACAGGTGCAAAATCTTCTTCATAATCTATTCCTTCTTTCTAGGAGAAGCCACGAGCCACAAATATTGCTTTATATTTTTCTATGCTTCCATCTGCAGCATGCATGATCTTGTAGATCCATTTGGAAATTACAACAGACTTCCCTTTTGGTCTTGGAATAAAATCCCAAACATCATTCTTCATGATTTATTGGTACTCTTCGATCATAGCATCCTTCCATTCTTTTCTTTCTGCCACTTCTTCATAGTTGGAAGGTTCTTTATCAATAAAGTCACATAATAAGGCTACATAACCGGAGCAGGACCTGGTTCTTTTCCTTTCTCTGTGATTTTCTTCTGGAACCCCATATCTTTCTGCACCTTGGATAGCTTCACGTACCCAAGAAGGTTTCCTCTTGTGAGGATTCTTCTCCTGAGGTGGATCTACAAGTTCTTGAGGTTCTTCTAATTCTCGATCTTCTTCTTGAATTTCTTCATTCATGGTTGTGTCATGAATTCTGGGTACTTATGTTTCTTCATTTTCTTCAGCAGGTCTCTTTCTGGATTTGCTGTAAGCCGAGTCTTCGTCAAATGTTACATCCCTGCTGATGTCGATCTTCTTGAATCATGGGAAGTATGTTGTGTAAGCCTTCGAGCTTTCAGAGTATCCCAGAAATATACCCTTCCTTCCTGAAGGATCTAACTTTGTCCTCTTTTCTTTCGGAATATGTATGTACACTGGACAGCCGAATATTCTGAGATGGCTAACTTCTGGTTTCTTGCCAAAAAAGACTTCTTTAGGTGTCTTGTTCTCGATTACTCTGTGTGGAGTACGGTTCTGTACATACACCACAGTTATGGCAGCTTCTGCCCATAGATGCATGGGAAGATCTTGATCATGAAGCATGGCCCTTGCAGCTTCCATGATCGTTCTATTATTCCTTTCTGCAACCCCATTCTGTTGTGGATTATATGGAGTGGTTAACTCCCTCTTAATCCCTGAATATTTGCATAATTCTTTGAATTCATTTTATGTGAATTCTCCACCATTATCTGATTGAAAGGTCTTGATCTTCTTTTCTGTGTGGTTCTCGATCAAGACTTTGAATTCCTTGAACTTGTTGAATACTTCATCTTTGTTCTTTAGGAAGTATATCCATGTCTTCCTAGAAAGATCATCAATAAAAGAAACATAGTATACATACCCGCTTAATGAACTGGATGACATTGGACCGCATACATCGGAGTGAATGATTTCCAAGATTCCTTTTGCTTTGCTCTCGCTACTTGGAAATGTCTTATTTGTGTTCTTTCCCTTCGTACATCCTTTGCAGACACCATCATGTTTTGTCTGTATTTCTCAAAGTCCTTCAACAACTTTGCTTGCAAGTGGTAGTGCTCTGTAGTGCACATGTGCAAACCTTCTATGCCAAAGTTCATTTGGCTCTACTGATTCATGGACCAAGGCTTGTTCTGGTTGGCCCTTCAATTTGTATAGACCTCCTTCTTGTTCCCCAATCACTACTGCATCAGCAATAGTCTTTCCCTTTGGCCACATGAGAACTTGGCCATCTATAAATGCAACCCTCATGCCTTTTGCATCTAATGCAGATATGTAGAGGAGGTTCTTCTTTAGTCCTAGTACAAACAATACATCCTTCATCTTTATAGACTTTCTAGAATCTAGCTTATAGGAGGATTCCCCACTACCTTTTATTGGATACTGGTAGTCATCTCCAAGTTTCACCTTGTGGGGTGATTCTTGTTCTGATAGTTTCACAAAGGATTCTTTGAATCCTATCATATGTTTGGAAGCCCCACTGTCTATAATCCAATCATTTCTTCCATGTGTGATGTTTCCCATGAGAGCGGAAATCAAAACATATTCTTCATCACTTGAAGAATCATCACTGTCTTGTGTGATTCTCTTCTTGGAAGGCTCATCATCTTCTGCAACATGAGCATGATGTATTTTCTTGTTTCCCTTCTTCTTGAGAGATCTATCTTTGTTTCTAGGACAATCTCTTGAAAGGTGTCCTCTTTCATCACATGTATAGCAAATGAACTTAGACATATCTTAGACTTTCTAAAGTTACTCTTCTGGTGAGAGTGCTTACCTCTGTGATCGCTTGTTCTAGTTTTCTTGGATTGTACTGTGAGAGCTTGATCTTCACTTCCCATCTTTTCTTCTCGTGCTAATATTCAAGCTTCTTCTTGTGAGCATTCCTCCCATAGTCTGCTAAACTTGACTAGCTTCTTTCTGGCACAGATCCCTTGAATGAAAGAGTCCCAAGCCCTAGGGAGACCATGTAAGGTGGTCATCACAATTTCTGCATTCTCTACTTCTTCATCTACCGCTTCTAGTTGTTCCTTGATGTGAGAGACCCTTGTAAAGTAAGACTGGATAGTCTCTGCATTCTGGATCTTTACATTCTTCAATTGGTTTCTCAGAGTCATCTTTTGGTTTATGTTCTTTCCTTCAAATAGTTTGGTCAGGGCATTAAACATAGCTTTAGGTGTCTTCAGGGAGGACACCTGTGGTATGAGGTGATCCTTGATTGAATCAGCAATAATTCTCTTAGCCATGACCAATTTCTTCTTGTGTAAGGCCTTAGCCTCATCTCCCTCTGGAACTGGAACCTCCTCATTGATGTAGGAGTCCAACTCATTTTCTTCTAATACCAAGGAGATCCTATACTTCCAGGCTTGGAAGTTATCAGCTCCCTCAAGCTTTTCATCAAGCTTGGTATGATGAGACATCTTAACTGAGAACCTCAAATGGAAATACAAAAGATTTATATCTTACCAGGTTAAGATGTCGGATCTAGATCTGGAGCTGAATTTCTGCAGAGCTGGTTCAGGAGCAGATTAGGGTTTGACTTTCTCGGAGTTTTGTCCAACCAAATTTTTTTATCTTGATCTCTAAACTTCGATTTTGGGGAGGAGATCAATCCAGGCCCAGGCTCACTCAAAAATTCCACTTTTTTGGGAAGCCCTAATTTTCGGCAGCAGTGTCGGGTCAAAAACTAAAAATGCTCAGAATCAGATTCTGCTTCGACAGAAAGATGCGCCTTGGAGAGGAGAGTCAATCCAACCTTCTTTTGTTGAAAATCTGTGGAGAGAGATCCAAAAAGTAGGAATCCCTAGTTTCCACAGCTGCATAGTGTCTTCTTCTCAGGTTAGCTCTGACACCATGTTAGATTTTTATCATTTAAGCTAGCATTATCTTAGGATCTTTAACTAAGAGAATAACAAGCACAACAATCAAAACATAAGAGACAATGAACACAAATTTTTTCCTCGGAGAAACCATGAAGGAGAAAACCCCGCAACTTCCTCAGAGATAGAATCAACATCAAAAGCAAAACCCCAAAACCAGTAAGATGATCTCCCGACAACAGTAGTCTCTCTCTCTCTTGTCCCAACAACTTCTTCTCTCTCATTTATGCACTGCAACTGAGTGTGAGTGAATGTGTGATAAATAGAGAGGGTCACTCCCTATTTATACTAATCCCCGACTTGACAATAACTCACTAGAGCCGACTTCTCTAGGAGAGTCTAATAACCCTAGGGCCCCACAACTGCGGGATCTTTAACCCTTGATCAATAGGAGGGTTACCCACAATGAATTTACATGACTTGTTTACATTATTGAATCTCCCAATAGGAACATCGAGGCATGACATGACTCAAGTACATTACAGACACTTCTCGAAATAAAAATCGGGGTACAATACATAAGATATACAAGTGAATACATTCTGAAGTTACAAATACATCAACATCTTGTGCTTAATGTTTAGCTAAATTAGATTAAAAGGGAACAAATCTGGAAAAAAAAATCAACTATTAATTGTTGAAGATTGGTCATCTCTCATTTAATTTCCTGTTAATTAATATTTCTATTATAAAATGCATATGACTATACAATCTTTCACTATCTCATAAAGGCATTTGGTCTCTTGAAATCCCTATTTCCTCCATCTACTATTTCCATTTCTCTTGATTGCCATATTTGACCATATATTTGGTTGAAAGACACTTGTTCTCTTGAGAATATTAAGCTCCCTTTTCTTGCCATCATATATAGCTCTTAAACTCCATATTAAAAAATATCATATATCTAATTAACTAAAAAAGCGACCATTTAAAATCTGAAATCAATTATTATAAATTGTTGGTTCAAATATTTTTGATTCATTTTATAGTTAATACTTGTTACTTCTAACACTCTTTCTACATAATGATTTTTATTTGCAAAAAGTTTTTCCTTCAATTTGAATGTTTTTATAATTTGGTAATATTATTTCTAGAGAATTTATGATTTATTTCATTTTAAGAAAGTCATTTCCAACTTTCAAAATTATTTTATGGCTTTTCATATCTACTTTTCTGCACTTAATAAACAACTTTTAAAATAAATATTGTCGATCTTAACATTGTACAAATCTTGAAGTTTATCCATGCATTTGATTATTCATTTTTGCATTCTTACTATTGTTTATATCTACTTTGTATGGTCGTTTTCTTTTATGTGTTAATTTTCTTAATCACTAGCATTGTATAGTTCTTACATCAAGCCAGATTTTAATCTTTAGATGTGGAAATAGTTCTTACATCAAGCCAGATTTTAATCTTTAGATCTGGAAATATATGCTTACTTTTTCTAGCACACTTTTGTTTAACAAATTTTGATCATCCCATATTTGATTTATACTTGGACATATCATGATCTTATGAGTTTGTGAAACTTTTTTCATGTTGCTATAATAATTAGAAAACTTGTTTGGTTTCTTGTTCAACTAAAACTATATGTTAATATTATCCTATCATGATAGGGTTATTCAATGATGATTTGAAAAATATATATCCTCAAATATTTTAGGTGAATTTCATATATGTTGCTTAAATTACTATATCAAATGGTCATGATTATTTAAATGTTTTTGGCATCTACACACTCAAACACCAACCTTTATCGATTCAATTTGAACTTGACTAAGCTAGGGAATTTGCACCAGTATTTTAAACTCTTGGCTTGTTTCCAAAGTGTGTCCTATTCCAATTATTTTAATCCTAAACACACTCCCAAACATACTAGTACTCGTGAAAGAGAGTAATTTATAGTTAGCATTAAGGAAATCCTTGGGGTTTCCTTCTGATAGTGACACGTTTGGTTGGAAATCTCGTAGTTTCTTCAAGTTAGTAGTTGATTTACCTTGTAATCATTTGGCTTCTAGGTTGTGCAACAACAGGTCCTTGGAGATCAAGCCCAAGAAATCCATGAGAATTCTAAAGAAGATCGAGCCCCGAGTGAGAATCTTGTTGAATACCCCATGGGTGAAAGTTTCCATGCATTCATTTTTCTTCCAATTGAAGACAAGGGTATGGTAAGATTTAGCCTCTCTTGAATTTATGAAATTGATGACATATTCTATGAAGCTATTGATGTCCTTGAAAACCAATCTTTGGGGGATAATGTGTTGGAAAATGAGTTTACCCCTCCTCTTAAAGAAACTTGATAGCAACCTAAACATAAGATTATTGACACTATTTTTCATAATTTTGGTTTTGATGAGTGTATGGATTGTTGGAGTTTTGGGAAACCTTGTGGGGATGTGTATACATGTTTGTTTCAGCTATGTGCTGCCATGTTTTATGCAGAATTTTCCAAGTATTCAGAGCACAATTGTGAGCCCATAATGTAGGTTCTCAACCACATCCTACTCTCTATTTTAAGATGAATTTGGAGTAGCTTGGTTTTCCCTCTGCGAGGGTGGATTTGGACCATCATTTTCAGTTTTATTTTTCAAAGATGGTTGTTGGTTTGGGATAGAAAGAAGAGGGTTTAATTTCAATCTCAAAACAAACATGATTTTCCCTTTTCAAGAGCAAGCTTGGAGTAGTTTTGCTTTCCCTCTTCTAGGGAAAGTTTGAACCATCATTTGCATCCATATTCTTCAAGGTTCCTTGCTGATTTTAATAATGATTTGGGACAACATGCATGTTTTGAAATGCAAGTTCATGATATAAATGTGTATTTAAGCCATATCCAATCTTGGATAGAGGGGGCTAGTAAAAAAATATTTCTCTCCTTGGCAAGGGTTTGAAGACATTGATGATACTCCACATGCTCATGATCTCATGTATTATTACAACCATGTCTCCATGGATATAATTGCATGTACTCATCTCATAATGGGTGTGTTGTCTTGACTTAGTTCATCCCCAAGGAAAAAGAAAGAAGCCCTAGCATGGATGAAATGATAAGGTGGATTCATTGGATACTTAATTTCACCTAACATGATATTGCTCTTTGTTGTAGAGTAAGTAGGTAAGAGAATGAATAAGCTCTTGAATGAGCATTAAGTATATTTATTTTCATGTTGATGGTTTCTTTTGTATATATCCAAATCTTGATGTAATAATCTATTTGATGTAAATGCAATGTTTAAGGATGTTGAGGTCATACATCCCACCACATTTTGGTTTTTTTATATGAATTGTCATTGATGTCATGTACATGTTGATATTATGGGGTTCTCATGCGCTCCCAATGTAAGCAGATATCCTGTAATTGGAGCCAGATGTTACCCCCAATTTTGCATGGGTGTATGCTTGTAATTTTCATCACAAACATCAAGGGGGTGGCATGTTGATGATACCTTGGATGAAAAAATTTGGATGTTCACAGAGATTTGATGATTGTTGGTTTTATGTTATTCTGGGGAAATTGTGGAAAATGGGACTTGTATTCAAACCCTTGTTTCTCCAATGCCCTATCTCATATGGAGTTTATGATATATGGGTTGAAATATTTTTTATAGGACTATTTCATGGTGCTAAACGCTTAGCCTAGATATCCATGGTGTTAAGGTAATCAAGTCATTTTTCTAGGTGAGTTTTGTTGGTTTCTGGGTCGTTTTTTAGTAGTTTGGTACCATTTCTTCAAGACGATGGATATCACTCATCCGAGATTGATTTGGGAAGTTCCATATATGGTTGAAAATCTCTTTCTGAGACCTTTAGAACTATACATAACACACATCCATATTCCTAGTATTTTGGGAGCACTAGAGTCATCTTTCATGTTGTTTTTGTTGATTTCTTGACCATTTTTCAATAGTTCGGTACCATGTCTTCTGGAGTGAAGTTCCATATATGGTTGGAAAGCTCTTTCTGAGACCTTTACAAAGGTATAGAATGTTCAAAAAAAATCCAAGGGGTTTGAGAATTCTAGGGTCATATTTCAAGTCATTTGTTCACCTTTAGGAGTTATTTCTAGCACTTGTTTGACTCTATCATTACATGCTTGGACCATTGGCACCATTTTATAGGAGAGTATTGAGTTGTTAGACAGATCCCTAGATCTAACCTCTTCTCATTATTTTTTGACCTAGATGTATTGGTGCACCCTCTCTCTCGGGCCTTAAGTATTTTGGACAATGTAAATGTGGCTTTGACCATTTTATTTTAATGCTTTGTTAGAAGTTTGCTATAAGTAAGTGGGGTTTTTGTATTATTTTACCCCAACCTAGGAAATATCTAAGGAAATAATGAATATTTTATTGTAATAAAGCTAGCTACTCACTTATATAAAGAGAGCATCCTCATCATTTGAACTCATGGTTGGATTTTGAGAGCTCTCTCTCTTTTGGAGCCTAATTGACAAATCTTTTATGGAGCATTTTGAAGTGTAAAGGATTTCTTCTCTTGGGTTTTATTCATGGCTGAATATTGACATCTATTGTATCTTTTGGCATTGTAATATTTATTTATCTAGTCCATAAGAAGGGTAGTGTTACTCCATTGGATTATCATAATTTATATTTGCGAATTGATTACAATATTTGGCATCCGTAGGAGGGGAAATCATAAATTTTGCATATGCTAAGGGTGAGTTAGATAGATATGTTGGAGGTGTATGTTAAAGGATGCTCTTCCTTGGTGAAAATTGCAAGAATATTCAATTTTTTGGTGTTTAATATGGCATGCATTTTTCAAAGGTTTCAATAAAACATATAAAAACAAGGCCCAATGGAAGGGGAAATCTTGAGACTCCATTTTTCCATAGGGATTGGCATCGGTCTTCATGATCCTCCCATCACCTACAATACAAAGAAATACCTCAATGTTTTCTAAGGCTAACTCTCCAATTCACCTTGTGCCCTCATTTCCATATCCTACACTCCTATCTAGGGAAGCCCCCCTTGAGTTGGAGAAGAGCCAATCAAAAGTGCAGAGAGGTGGTTATTGAGGTGATAATGAATAACACCTCTAACTTATAGTTGAGCTCGCAATGTTCTTTGGGGTTTTAACTACACCTACTAGTTCATGATGTAACATGTACCATTTTGCAATATTCACCCTTACAATTTTATTAAAAGGAGAAAAGATTGCATATTTGGTGTCTAATGGTTTGGATTTACATAGATGTACATTTTTTAAATATTTTTTTTTATCAAAATTCAAGTATTTCATGTATTTTTTGGTTTATAGGTTGTGTAGCGTACCCATACCCCATTATCATGCGGAATTAAAAATTTCACTGAGAACCTTTACTTTTCATCGAAACACAGGGCATGGCCGCAAACTACTTCTCAACATTTCCAACACTGTCACACTCCCTCCTGTCTTCCATTGATCAGTTCGATGATATACAAGGAAATATCTCAGAGGAGATCAGACGGCGGAGAGAAATAACGACGGAAATCAACAATCACAAACTGTCCCGCATCTGGAATCAAATCAACGGCTAAGAATCATCCCGCAAAAATAAATGGCATGAAAAGCTTGAGTTGCGGGATGGGGAATTGTGGAAATTGCGATACCTACATCCCGCATGCAGAATTGACCATTGCAAAAATCAAAATTTGCGAAGCCGCATCCTGCATCCCATAAGTTGCAGAAAGGTGCGTTGTGGAATGAAAACTACGGAAAGCCATAATTCACAAAAAGACATCTCTGCATCTCGCATCCCGTAAGTTGCGGAAAGGTGCGTTGCGAAATGAAAATTGTGGAAAGTCGTAATTTCACAAAAATACATCTCCGCATCCCGCATCCTACAACTGCGGAAAGGAAATTACGAAGGTCCAATTCTACCAAAGGATGTCTTCCGCATCTCGCATCCCGCCTACAGAATAAACCATTGCAGAAGAAGGTTTATGCTCGAAAACTTGACCTGCTAATCGAAGTCTTTGAACAAACTTGGTCGTCCAAGCCAACATCCATCCGAAAATATAACCCTGCAACTTAGTTTAACAATGCATTGGAGGAAACATAAATAGATGCCTATAATTGCAGTCATTCAAAGGAACATTTCATCAATTCAACACATCCAACACATTCATCATATTCCATCAAGCAATTACAATGCAAGAAATACAATTGCAGAAATCAACATAGACAAGAACACTTATCTTAAGAATAACTTGTCCCGTAACTAGTTATGTTGCTGCAACGTTCCACCCAACCATAGGCCAGTGTGCTCATCCATCTCTCAGCAACACTGCCACCCCCAAGTTGGGCATGATTTCCTCAAGGAATAAGGGAACACTAGAAGACTCATACATAGCCAAGGGCGCAACAAAACTCAGCCAAGCCAACGAACAGATGGGTTTATCAGGATATAAAGGAGCTGGAAAGGTTGATTGCTAAACTAGTGAGCTCAACCCCAGAGCTATGGATACTTGCACCAAATCTATCTTGACTTCTAAAACATCTAAATACCCAACATAAGGAAGCATCCCCTTCTCTGCTACAAAGTCCCTCGGACTAGGCATTCCATTCCAGTGTTGTTCAGGGTGTACAAAGAAGAAAAACAACCCCCTAGATTTGTCTGTGAGGTTCCTTCTCACACTAGTTTTATCAAACTAGTTCAGACCACATTTCCCACTCCCAAACCAGATCAGAGAGCAAACAAGATGTACCCACAACAACCACAATGAGACACAACAACATAGGCTTCACTCCGATACACAAAGTAACAGGGTCTCATAACACTCTACAGTTCAAGATGACACTGCAACACATCAAACAAGGTCTTAGCAAAGGAAAAACACTTGCAGAACGTGAAGGATACACACCGAAAGAGCTCAGCTGCCCCCCGAGCTTCCACGCAAATGGAGAATAATGATGATCCCTGAGCAAGACGACCTGTAACTCCCAAAAAATGTGAATCCAAATGTAGACATGAACGCATGAGCCAAACTGGCATACGGTTCTGGGTGTTTTCTTGCCCGTGAATTCAAAACACGACATTCAAAAATGGGTGCTCTGACCAATTCAGATTTTCCCATACTCTTCCCCTTCCATGCAATAAATACCTCAACCACATTCTTTTAGAAATAAATGGTTGGGAAGAAAGACAAGAAAAGGGTGGTTGATAGGATCACATCATATACATTAAACAGGGTCAAAACTTTGGTGTTACATTCCCCTCCACCTTCAATAGCACTGTCCTTAGTGCTTAATAATTTAACAAAATAGAAAACTACACTGGCACCGCCCTCAGTGCTTTGCAAAAATTGAACCAACGATGAATGTGCGAGTCGCATGGTATCCTCCGGATCCCACGCAACTTCCTCAAGACCGTAGTGCTTCCTCTGCACCTTTTTCTGTCCAATGGCACGATATGGAGCTTTTCCAAGTCCTTTCTTGCATGCATCGGGACGCACCACATGATCTTCTTCTGGGTCTTGGAGAACCCTTCTCCTCGGATTAGAACATTTCCAATTCCTTTGGAAACCAACAACACCTATGGCCATGCCTCAAACAATCAATCAATTCCTATGTTAGTATTCACAAGATTTTCTAAAATCATAAATGAATCACATGCAAATGTATATCGACATAGAATCAATCAAAACAAATTGTCAAGTGAACCAAATACTTATCTGCATAAGTATATTCTCTTGGTTCCATAGGTATCCGACTTGGATTTATACAACCGTGGCATTCACAAACCTGCCCCACCCGATAGCTGGATGTGCATTAAAGGGTAGCCAAATTTCTGTAAGCCTCGGATTACTTGCAAATATCTTTTAATCGAGATCTGGTAGCCCTGTCCATATCCCAACACCTGTCTGCGTGCTTAATAGAAGCTTTGCTTAAGGCTCAACACTTCCTCCCAACGTTGACTAATGCTCAGGTGCTTACTTTCTATGAACCATAACAGATTAAGTCACATGTCAGATTCATTTTCCCAGGATTTATTTCTTAACAAGATTCTCAAAATCTCAGTTGATTCATTATGTACATGTGTTTTTACAAAAATTCAACAAATATGTTCTAAGTAATCAAATACTTATCTATGTAGAAGTTTGTGGTCGTGGTCAGCCCTGCTTTAGAGCCTAACACCTCCTTGGTGCTTAATGATTGCTCTATCGTATGGGCCTAGCACCATTCCCAGGTGCTCACCAATGCTTGGGCGCTTACTTTCCAGACATCATAATACCTAGGGGTTATTCTCTTCATGGAGCCCCCACTCTCATGACAGTCCCCTTACGGTGTGAATGTGTGTGGAAAGAAGTCTCACCAGATGTATTGCACCCTAAGCGTCCCCAGTGATGCATATTGGTGCCTAGCTGGCAAGGGGGAATAGAAGCTATGTACATCCCATGCATACTTCCAGAGGAGTCGTCTTTCTCAACTGCATCCTCCCGAGAGCTATGTACTCCAGGGGCGGACCACCATCATCTTACCTGCATTATATATAAGCATGCAGTTTATATGAGATTTCATTATGAAAATAATTGCAATTATAGGTTTCCAAACCTATTCCAAGCACATCCCTTCGAGAATCTATGTATCTAAGTACATCCTTTCGAGGAGCCATGTACAACCAATACATGTTTACATCATCTCACCTGCATTATATATAAGCATGCAGCTCATATGAGATGTCATTATAAAATTTAATCATAGACTTTCAAATCTATTTCATGCCTAGATAAATTTCAAATTATCAAATTACTAATACATTGATAGCCAAATCCAAAATTTTGAATTCAAAACTATGCTTCCCACAGAAAAATCATATTTTTGCAACCATGAGGTCATCCTCATATTGTAAGGATTTTGCAAGTGGGGAGTACTCATCCCTGACTTACACATGCTTCCCAAAACCTAGACATTCACATACAACATGTCATCTTGACACCATTTTAGATAAGCCAAACAATTAATAATATTTAATTAACAATCATCAGCAAAATTTAAAATCTGAAGTTCAAAATTTATTCGGTTCAAAGGTTAGATTTCAGTCATGAGATCCTTCTTATATCCCATGGAATTTTCCTTCCTGGGTTTCAGTGGGTACCACCAGACTGCTTTGCTTAGATCATTCTACCTGCAATCTTCAGAAAGGTCCATTTCCTCATAGAGCCACAAGTTCATACGCAGAATTCATCAGCCCATACATAGACTCAATTTTTCTTGCAAAATATTCTTTAGTGAACCTCCTGTAGTATCCTGCAAGTGCCATGAAATATTTTACATCTGTTAATTTTCTTGGAGCAGGACAACATCTCATGGCCTCAATCTTTCCAGGGTCTACAGATATTCCTTGATCTGAGATAATGTGACCCAAATAATGAATTCCATCTTTGTAGAAGTCATAGTTGCTTAGACTTGCATACAACTGATGCTTCTTAAGCAATTTCCAGGTTAGCCTCAATTGTTCCACATGTTTTTACTCATCCTTTGAATAAGTAGGAATGTCATCAAGGAAAACAAGAACATACTTTCCCAAGTACCTGCTGAAAACATTATTCCTAAGGCATATAAACATATTTGGTGCAATTGTGAAACCAAATGGTACCACTACCAACTCATAGGATCCATACCTTTCTCTAAAGGTTGCCCTAAGTGTAGACACTGAGAGGGGGGGGTGAATCAGTGTAAAGCAATTTTTACAACTTTTCTTGACATGTCACACATAACTACTAATTCATCATTTCATTGTTCTACCAATCTCATAATCATTTCATATCAGTCACATATCATAGCATTTAACTCAACAAGAATCATAACACAGAAGAACACCACACCATATAAATTTGTAATATTTTTATATTATTTTGGTCTGGCTACAACCGTTAGGAAAAATCAGCACCTACTGATACATAGAGCACCTACTCTGGATCCAGGACCCTGCCTGGTCTTCTTAGACCCTGCTAAGAAGGGTTTGAGGTATCCTAACCTCAGAAGCAAGACAAGCTTGCTTTTACAATTAAAGCTCACTGATACATTACTTCATCACTTGTCTCTTCAATCTACTGCTGGTCAATACAGCTGATTACTTTTATTAACACTGCTGCAACACACCTGCTCTTCAATACTGCCAATTTATCAAGGACTGCTCATCTCTGCTGTTGCTGGTCAGCTGTTCATCGATTTCTTGTTCATTTGCTCACTGCTGCTCATGAATCTCTGGTCAATCTCTTATTAACCTCTGCTGCTCAACCTCTTCACTACTCATCAATATTCTTGTTCATCTGCTCATCATCACTACTGCTGGTCATAGTCTCAATCTCTGCTCAAATATCTGTGCACATTAATCATCAATCACAGCTGCTCAATACACTGCTGAGTCATCAAGGTCTGTTCAATGAACTGCTGCTGCCATCAATTTGTCATGTCTTGACTGAGTAGTCATGCATCAAGACCATCTTCAGTTCATCATATCATCATATCAATAAGGTAACAAGCAATAGGAGTTAAAGTACCATCAACCTCATCAATACACCACTGTACATGCTTATCCAATCATGTCAAATTTGTAACTGACAATTCAAGTTGTCACTGCTATCAAAGCAATCACTGTCACATCTTAGCAATCATTGTCAAGCTCATCTTATCGTTGTCATATCATACAACCGTAGAATAATTGTGCAACTTTTATTGAACCAACTCAGAGATCTCAACCTCTGTCAACCCAATCATGAAGAGAGATTCATTATCCTCACAAGAAGCTGCTACAATGCTTCAGATAAGAACAATTTTTCTTCAACCTTCTGACTGTGACTACCCACAACCTTGGTTGTCTCAGATGTATGTAAATTTCAGAGCCTGTGTCTTATGCAACCCCATCATATTCCTTGCTTATTGCAGACATATTACAGTCCAAAAACTCAGCCTATTTTTGACCTTATTTTCTGTTTAAAAAACAACCCCAAAAACAGTCTTTCTAGGCCTCATCTTTCAGCGTGTTTTTCCAAAGAAAATAGTAAAAAAATTGACCTTAAAAAAACAGACATATGCTTCCACAAGCTTACCAAGACCTCACAAGTGATCATGCCTTCTTATTGCTAAAGATGACTCTATTTAGTTGGCAAGAGGATAGTGCTGATAACACAACCCAAGAACTTAGGCTGTTCATGCACCTTGAGCTGTATATTTGTGCTATGAATGGACTCCAATAAACAGGAATGGACTGATTGTTTGCAAAAAGAGTTCAACATCGAACTGTGCATACCTTCCTCATCATCTCCACTTGTTCATTCATGAACTGTGTAGACTTCATCAGGATAAGCATGGAAGTAGTCTTCTTAACACGCCTAGCAGCCATAGATAGTCTCACCACATATAATATTGTAACACAATTTACTCCTTCTGAGTCTTCTATAACAGAGATATCATGTTTCTTTTTTACCACGTCCTTCACAAATGATAGGAACTATGCTGCTGTTCAATGATCCTGTAGGTGACTGGTATAAGTCACAGACCCTCTGATTCTAACTGTGGAGACCTCCCTTTGTGCCCGGACTGGCTGTAGATGACTGGAATATAATGCAGACCCTTTCTTCCTGCCTGTAGCAGCTCACTATAGTGGACAGTGACTTAAGAAAGATAGTTAACAATATAGATGCCCAATAGCAGTGAAATAAACTCCTGATATACTGCTGTTGTTATGTATCTCAGTTTGAAGAAACAAAAAAAAAACACAGTCAAAAAGTTTTACACCATGTCACATAACCTGAGGAAGAATAAGTGCAGTCAACTTTGGACTTGTATCAAGCTTGGACTGTGCATTCAGACTGAGTATTCAACACCATCATCTTCATCATCCGGTTGTCACCTCCATCAACACATTATAGAGTATTGACTGTGTATATTTGGATTGTACAAGAGTCCAATCATCATCTAACTCGGAACAGTGGAAGAAACCCCAAGCAAGTCCAAACAGACTGCTGAAAATAGTGAAGAAGGTCAATTCGGGACTGTGTAAAAGGTTAGACCTCAACCTCTGCTGCTGCAAAATTCAGATTGTTTTGAATGCTTCAAAAACTCAGACTATGTGCTGGTAAAACCCTAGACCAAGTCCGAAAATGGACCGTCATTCAATTCTGCTGTTTATTCCCCAAAAAAAATTCGGTGAAAGCTCGGATGATGGCAGCCTGGACTGAACTCTTCGAAATTCCGAAAATCAGACTGTTGCTTCAAATTTTCGACTACTCCTCTGCTGCAAAACTTGTGCTGGTACACCCCAAGACAAATCCAAGATTTGGACTGTCAAAACACACCAAAAAAAAATGTTTGACTGCTGCAATTTTTGTTGTTGCTGCCTTAGCCGAAAATTGCAGACCTCAGAAAGATCCGAAAATCTCAGAGCTCATTCCAAAATTGCACAAACAAATGAGAATTGATAGGGGTATATATACTAGATTTTCCTCCATAATTTTAGGGCCGTCATACATATTTAATTTATTTTTAATGGGTCCGACATACTATAAAAATATTTTATTATTTTTTAATAAAACTTTGACTGAGCCGACTTTGTGTTTGACTGAGCCGACTTATAATTTTTGTTGGGTCGACTTCAAAAGTTAATATCTCATCAACCATGACGAACCACGTGACGTGCCACCTACTGTTGGAAATGGAATGACGAGGGCTATCATCTTATGAGGGTCTTGCTTGCATTGACAAGATCCTTTACTCATACTTTCTTCAATTTGTGTAGGCCATCATGAAATGACTTGAATTCTTCTTGATTGATTCTTCACAAACTTTTATGGTATAAAGAGCTTCATGTAGGGTCATGGCCATCCATCATATAAGTGGGTGCAAGATATTCCTTATGCACTTAGGACCATCTTCAAGAATTTTCATCTCCATCAAGGCTCATCATGCCATCTAACCATATCAATTGCCAGTAGTGGGCTCCATGACCTTTGCAAGGTCATCAGGGTCTTCATCAAGGATTCCAAGACTTCATGGGCTTCTCCATTGTCTTCCAAGGCTTCAGGATCATCTCTAGGGTCTTCAGCATCATCAACAGGGCTTCTTCAAGAGCTTCAACAAAGTGGTGACATCGATGACATCAAGACCATGTTGGT
>LPNX010892059.1:371431-471720 GCA_001517045.1 Pseudotsuga menziesii | reverse complement strand
GACCAGCACCTAACTGAGCTATTGGAACTTCCAATACTTCTTTGATCCACTTCATTTCTCCATGCCTGAGCATATCCCTGACTGTAGGCATTTGTCTTCTGATCCTCCAATCTTCTTGCTGATATGTATGAAGTACTCCTTCTTGGTTGACTTCTTTGACTAGCACATTCATGGGCATTATGTCCAAACCCACTGCAGGTGTAGCACCTCAATGTGTGACATGTGGCAACAACATGTCCGACTTGATTGCATGTCCAACATCTAATTGAGTCATTAGGGCTTCCAGCCCTTCTCCTTCCATAGAACCTACAATCCATAGCCTTATGCCCGAAGTTAGAACAAAAATAACAGTAACCATTGAAGCCATTTTCATACCTGGGTCTTGCAGTTGCTTCCTTTATGAAGTTGCTTTGATGAACAGACCTAACTCCTTGTTTCATCTTTGAACTTCCAAACTCCTTGTTGTCATGCGCAGGTGCCTTGGGAGAATCTTTGGACGTTGATGGACCTGCTTCTTGAGTCTTCAGAGACCAAGTGTCATCTTCAAGTTTTTCTTTGTTCTTCTTGTAACCAAGACCAGTTTTGTCGAGTGGAGATCTTTGGCAATCTAAGATCTTATCTAGTACAATTGAACTGTCATGGAGCTTGACCAAGGCTTCATTTTTCTTACCTTTCTTCCTGAGACCAACTACCTCCATTTCCAGCTTCTGGACTGTTTCCTCCTTTTCTTCTAGCTGTCTCTTCAAGATTTCTTCTGTCCTCTTGGCTTCCTCCAGCCGAGTCTTCAAGTCATGATTTACCTCTCTTCAATCTTTATCATGGTTCTTTTGTTCTAGGGTTAGATCGATCAAATCAATCTTTAGCTTTTATTTTTCTACTTCCTTTTCCTTCAGCAATTTCAGCCAACATACTCCTTCATGCTTAAGTTTCTTAAGCAACTTCTTTAGTTCAACATTCTGCTTTTGGAGATTATCCATATAATCAAAGGTTGTCATCCTAAACATCTTGTAATCAGATTGATTAAGATCAACTTTGTTCAAGAACCAATCAGCTCTGAGATCTATGTTGCATACATAGTTTATAATTCTCTGTTTAGCTTTCAATATTGCATCATCATCATCTGCAAGAACCTTCTCAATTTCATCACACAAGCTATCATAATCACAAGAGTCCATACCTTTACTAGAGTCCTCTTCCTATTTATCTTCTTCTTGATTTAGCTCCTCTGGGGGCTTGTCTTCTGATTTCTGATCTGTCTTTTCGGGTTCTGGTCTTGCCTTCTGATACTCACTCTCCAGCTTGAACCATAGGTCTTTTGCCGAAGTGTACTCTCCTACACTTTCCTTCATTGAACTGGGAATTCCATCCATGAGGAACTTCAAGGCTGTAGTGTTGTCCTTATTCGCTTCCTTCTGTGCAGCTGATTTTCCTTTCTTGTTTGATGGAGCGGGTGGATTAATAACAATTTCCCAAACACCAAACTTCTTTAGATAAGCCTTCATTTTGCTCCTCCAACTGAAATAATCTGTAGTATCCAATACAGGCACGTCATTGCTTGATGACTCTTTCTTTTCCTCCATTGTTTCTAAGGATCTCCTTCAAGATTGCTAGGCTCGTTACTAAGGCCTGCTCTGATACCAATTGTAGACACTGAGAGGGGGGGGTGAATCAGTGTAAAGCAATTTTTACAACTTTTCTTGACCTATCACACATAAATACTAATTCATCATTTCATTGTTCTACCAATCTCATAATCATTTCATATCATTCACATATCATAGCATTTAACTCAACAAGAATCATAACACAGAAGAACACCACACCATATAAATTTGTAATCTTTTTATATTATTTTGGTCCGGCTACAACCGTTAGGAAAAATCAGCACCTACTGATACATAGAGCACCTACTCTGGATCCAGGACCCTGCCTGGTTTTCTTAGAACCTGTTAAGAAGGGTTTGAGGTATCCTAACCTCAGAAGCAAGACAAGCTTGCTTTTACAATTAAAGCTCACTGATACATTACTTCATCACTTGTCTCTTTAATCTGCTTCTGGTCAATACAGCTGATTACTTTTATTAACACTGCTGCAACACACCTACTCTTCAATACTGCCAAGTTATCAAGGACTGCTCATCTCTACTGTTGCTGGTCAGTTGTTCATCAACTTCTTGTTCATTTGCTCACTGCTGCTCATGAATCTCTGGTCAATCTCTTATTAACCTCTGCTGCTCATCCTCTTCACTGCTCATCAATCTTCTTGTTCATCTTCTCATCATCACTACTGCTGGTCATAGTCTCAATCTCTGCTCAAATATCTGTGCACATTAATCATCAATCACAGCTGCTCAATACACTGCTGAGTCATCAAGGTCTATTCAATGAACTGCTGCTGCCATCAATTTGTCATGTCTTGACTGAGTAGTCATGCATCAAGACCATCTTCAGTTCATCATATCATCATATCAATAAGGTAACAAGCAATAGGATTTAAAGTACCATCAACCTCATCAATACACCACTGTACATGCTTATCCAATCATGTCAAAGTTGTAACTGACAATTCAAGTTGTCACTGCTATCAAAGCAATCACTGTCACATCTTAGCAATCATTGTCAAGCTCATCTTATCTTTGTCATATCATACAACCGTAGAATAATTGTGCATCTTTTATTGAACCAACTCAGAAATCTCAACCTCTGTCAACCCAATCATGAAGAGAGATTCATTATCCTCACAAGAAGCTGCTACAATGCTTCAGATAAGAACAATTTTTCTTCAACCTTCTGACTGTGACTACCCACAACCTTGGTTGTCTTAGATGTATGTAAATTTCAGAGCATGTGTCTTATGCAACCCCATCATATTCCTTGCTTATTGCAGACATATTACAGTCCAAAAACTCGGCCTATTTTTTACCTTATTTTCTATTTAAAAAACAGCCCCAAAAACAGTCTTTCTAGGCCTCATCTTTTAGCGTGTTTTTCCAAAGAAAATAGTAAAAAAATTAACCTTAAAAAAACAGACATATGCTTCTACAAGCTTACCAAGACCTCACAAGTGATCATGCCTTCTTATTGCTGAAGATGACTCTATTTAGTTGGCAAGAGGATAGTGCTGATAACACAACCCAAGAACTTAGGCTGTTCATGCACCTTGAGCTGTATATTTGTGCTATGAATGGACTCCAATAAACAGGAATGGACTGATTGTTTGCAAAAAGAGTTCAACATCGAACTGTGCATACCTTCCTCATCATCTCCAATTGTTCATTCATGAACTGTGTAGACTTCATCAGGATAAGCATGGAAGTAGTCTTCTTAACACGCCCAGCAGCCATAGATAGTCTCACCACATATAATACTGTAACACAATTTACTCCTTCTGCATCTTCTATAACAGAGATATCATGTTTCTTTTTGACCACGTCCTTCACAAATGATAGGAACTATGCTGCTGTTCAATGATCCTGTAGGTGACTGGTATAATTCACAAACCCTCTGATTCTAACTGTGGAGACCTCCCTTTGTGCCCAGACTGGCTGTAGATGACTGGTATATAATGCAGACCCGTTCTTCCTGCCTGTAGCAGCTCACTATAGTGGACAGTGACTTAAGAAAGATATTTAACAATATAGATGCCCAATAGCAGTGAAATAAACTCCTGATATACTGTTTTTGTTATGTATCTCAGTTTGAAGAAACCAAAAAAAAACACAGTCAAAAAGTTTTACACCATGTCACATGACCTGAGGAAGAATAAGTGCAGTCAACTTTGGACTTGTATCAAGCTTGGACTGTGCATTTAGACTGAGTATTCAACACCATCATCTTCATCATCTAGTTGTCACCTCCATCAACACATTATAGAGTATTGACTGTGTATATTTGGACTGTGCAAGAGTCCAATCATCATCCATCTCGGAACAGTGGAAGAAATCCCAAGCAAGTCCAAACAGACTGCTGAAAATAGTGAAGAAGGTCAATTCGGGACTGTGTAAAAGGTTAGACCTCAACCTCTGGTGCTGCAAAATTCAAATTGTTTTGAATGCTTCAAAAACTCAGACTATGTGCTGGTAAAACCCTAGACCAAGTCCAAAAATGGACCGTCATTCAATTCTGCTGTTTATTCCCCAAAAAAAAATTCTGTGAAAGCTCGGATGATGGCAGCCTAGACTGAACTCTTCGAAATTCCGAAAATCAGACTGTTGCTTCAAATTTCGGACTACTCCTCTGCTGCAAAACTTGTGTTGGTACACCCCAAGACAAATCCAAGATTTGGACTGTCAAAACACACCCAAAAAAAATGTTTGACTGCTACAATTTTTGCTGCTGCTGCCTTAGCCAAAAATTGCAGACCTCAGAAAGATCTGAAAATCTCAGAGCTCATTCCAAAATTGCACAAACAAATGAGAATTGATAGAGGTATATATACTAGATTTTCCTCCATAATTTTAGGGCCGACATACATATTTAATTTATTTTTAATGGGGCCGACATACTATAAAAATATTTTATTATTTTTTAATAAAACTTTGACTGAGCCGACTTTGTGTTTGACTGAGTCGACTTATAATTTTTGTTGGGTCGACTTCAAAAGTTAATATCTCATCAACCATGAGGAACCACGTGACATGCCACCTACCGTTGGAAAGGGCATGACGAGGGCTATCATCTTATGAGGGTCTTGCTTTCATTGACAAGATCCTTTACTCATACTTTCTTCAATTTGTGTAGGCCATCATGAAATGACTTGAATTCTTCTTGATGGCTTCTTCACGAACTTTTATGGTATAAAGAGCTTCATGCAGGGTCATGGCCATCCATCATATAGGTGGGTGCAAGATATTCCTTATGCACTTAGGACCATCTTCAAGAATTATCATCTCCATCAAGGCTCATCATGCCATCTAACCATATCAATTGCCAGTAGTGGGCTCCATGACCTTTGCAAGGTCATCAGGGTCTTCATCAAGGGTTCCAAGACTTCATGGGCTTCTCCATTGTCTACCAAGGCTTCAGGATCATCTCTAGGGTCTTCAGCATCATCAGCAGGGCTTCTTCAAGAGCTTCAACAAAGTGGTGACATCGATGACATCAAGACCATGTTGGTATCAATGACAATTTCATCAACACTAAGAACATCTTCATCCTTGATACTTACCTGATGGTAATCAGATCCCAATTCAATCTTGGAAAATACCTTTGCTCCTCTCATTTGATCAAAGAGGTCATCAATCATAGGAAAAGGATAATTGTCCTTCATAGTGACCTTTCTTATCTGTCTACAATCAATACACAACCAGAGTGTATCATCTTTCCCCTTCTCAAACCCAAATGGTGCTCCCCACGGGGACACACTTGGCCTGATATGCTTCTTTTCCCACAACTCTTGCAGCTGCATTTTCATCTCTAGAATTTCTGGTATGCTCATCCTACAGGGTGTCTAGGACACTAGTGTTGTTCTAGGAACAAGCTCAAAGTTAATATTAATGTCCTTTGGAGGAATCCCCATAATTTCATCAAGAAAAACATTCCTGAATTCCTGTAGCATATGAAATCCCTCCAACCTAGGAGTATCATACTCTGTTGCCTCCAAAACATGAGCTGCATGCACTCTACAACCTTTCCCATTGAACTTATTCAGCTGCATTATTGAATACTTCCCTCTAGAGATCACTTCTGGAAATCCTTTTACAACCCTTAGGCTGCCTTCATCATCCAAGCACTCAAAAGTCTTGTTGTAACAATCAAGCTTGGCTCTATGTGCTTCCAACCAATCCATTCCAATGAGGACATCATATGATCCAAGTGACAAAACATTCAGATATGAGCAGGTGACTAACCCATCCATGACCAATGGACATTTAATTATCACCTCGCTGATCTTCTTCTTAGTTCCAGTGGCTAGTTGGACTAACCATGATCTTTTGTGCTTTGACTTCTTCACAGGGCACATCGCAACAAATCCAGGGGAAATATAGTTGTGAGTCGATCCAGGGTCAATCAAAGTAGAATCAGTCTATTCAATGATCTTACCCTCAACTTCCACCACAGTTGAGTTATGACCTGCCCGGTGGTCTTCTAATACTGCACAAATTTTAGGAATGATCCCTGCTTCCTGACCCATACTTTCAGCTTCTTGGGTGCTAGGGACTTGACCCTCATTCTTATTCTCAAGTGTGCAATTCCTGCGCAGATGGAATCCTCCATATCCCTAGCATTTTAGTGGTTCCTTTAGGTTTTCCTTCATTATTTTGGTTGGTTCAATCACAGCTTGTGATGGCTGCCTTCGTTGCTTCAGGAGGTGAGAAGGTTTAAAACCTTTCTTCCTTGGGTTAAGCTTCTCATTCTTCTTGTGGGAATTTTTCCTACTCCCTTCTACCTATGTTAACTGATGCTCAGAGTTTATCTTCCTTTGGAGATCTTCCACATTCTACAGCATGGCTATAATCAACTGGTTTTGTTCTACCATAGCTTTGACCAACCTTTTATTTTCTTCCTTGCAATCTTGTAACTCTGTCCTCAAGATTATTATGGTAACTGCAGCATCTGGGAAGCTCTCTTGTTCCCCCTTCCCAACAGTCTCAGCTCCCTAACGTTGGGTATTGTAAGCTAGCTTTACATACCTTTCTTCATGTGGACAAATCTGGTGCAAATGGGGTCCTCCACATCTCCAACATTTGAGTGGCATTCTGCCCTCTTGTGGATCTCTTTGCTTTTCCCCCATAGCATCCTTCCCATGTCCACAGGGATCCTGTGCATCATCCATGCTGTTATTCTTCTTGGCGCTGATCTTCTTTGACCCTCTTGGTTGGACCAAGATCAGCTTTTCAATCTGCACTATGACTCTACAAAATTTGTTAACAACAACATTTGTTAGTTAATCTCAGAAATTCAAACAATTACTTACCAACTGCTTATTGCAGGAATGTACGTCCAAGATCGTAATAGAATTCAGATCATCGTCACAGTGCATTTCATTGGGTTGGCTAAGTTTAGCAATTCTGCTAAACAACACTCTATCTTGCTATAGTTTTCTTTCTGCAACTAATTGTCTTGGCACATTTATACCAATGCTGCAACCAACAACTCTGTCAAATCACAACCTGGGTGTTGTTTTCCATTTTTATCTGTTCAACTTGGCCCATTTACGCCAAATGTTGTAACCAATAGCTCTAATACCACTCTGTAGCGTACCCATACCCCATTATCATGTGGAATTAAAAATTTCATCGAGAACCATTACTGTTCATTGAAACACAGGGCATGGCCGCAAACCACTTCTCGACATTTCCAACACTGTCACGCTCCCTCTCATCTTCCATTGATCAGTTCAAGGATCTGCAAGGAAATATCTCAAAGGAGATCGGATGGCGGAGAGGAATAGTGACAGAAATCAATGATCACAAATGGCCCACATCTGGAATCAAATCAACGGCTAAGAATCATCCCGCAAAAATCGATGATGCAGAAAACTTGAGTTGCGAGATCGGGAATTGTGGAAATCACGATACCGCGATCCCGCATCCCACATTTTGAATTGACCGTTGCGGAAATCGAAATCTGCGAAGCTGCATCCCACAAGTTGTAGAAAGGTGCGTTGTGGAACGAAAACTGCGGAAAGCCGTAATTCACAAAAAGACATCTCCACATCCCGCATCCCGCAAGTTGTGGAACGAAAATTGCGGAAATCTGTAATTCTACAAAAAGACATCTCTGCATCCCGCATCTCGCAATTGCAGAAAGGAAATTGAAAAGGTCCAATTCTTCCAAATGATGTCTTCCGCATCCCGCCTATGAAACAAACCGTTGCGGAAGAAGGTTTCTGCTTAAAAATTCGACCTGCTAATCGAAGTCTTTGAATATACTTGGTCATCCAGGCCAACATCCATCTGGAAATCTAACCCTGCAACTTAGTTTAACAATGCATTGAAGGAAACATACATAGATTCCTATAATTTCAGTTATTCAAAGGAACAATTCATCAATTCAACACATCCAACATGTTCATCATATTCCATCAAGCAATTACAATGCAAGAAATACAATTGCAAAGATTAACATAGACAAGAACACTTATCTTGAGAATAACTTGTCCCGCAACTAGCTATGTCGCTGCAACGTTCCACCCAACCATAGGCCAGTGTGCTCATCAATCTCTCAGCAACATTGCCACCCCCGAGCTAGGCATAATTTCCTCAAGGAATAAGGGAACACTAGCAGACTCATACATAGCCAAGGGTGCAACAAAAATCAGCCAAGACAACGAACAGATGGGTTTATCAGGCTACAAAGGAGCTGGAAAGGTTGATTGCTAAGCTAGTGAGCTCAACCCCAGAGCTATGGATACCTGCACCAGATCTATACTAACTTATACAACATCTACATACCCAACACAAGGAAGCATCCCCGTCTCTGCTACACAATCCCTCAAGCTAGGCCTTCCATTCTAGTGTTCAGGGTGTACAAAGAAGAAAACCAACCCCCTATATCTGTTTGTGAGGTTCCTTCTCACACTAGTTTAGACCACATTTCCCACTCCCAAACCATATCAGAGACCAAACAAGATGTACACAAAACAACCACAATGATACACAACAAAGACAAAGCAGTGAAGGGTAAGAAGAAGAAGTTCAAGAAGGGTCATAAGGGTGGGACCAAGCAATAGACAAGTGAGGAGAAGGACATGAGAAAAGTGAAATGTTTTGCTTGTTAGAAGTTTGGACACTATGCTGAGTAGTTTCCAAACAAGAAGAAGAAGAAACATTTGTTTGCAACAACAACAAATATCGATGAGTATGTTACGATATTTGAGATAGTTTTCTCTCTTTGCTAGTGGTTATATAAATAGAGCATCATCTATCTCAATGATGGTATGGAGGACTAGACAGAGCATCCCATGATAGTTGGGAATTCACTAAGTGTTTCCACCACTACTTCCACGTGGTATATTTGCAGTGGGGCTTCGAACCATATGACAAGTGTTCGTGACATGTTCACCGAGATGAGTGATATAGGCTTGGATATGGAGGTGTTGTTGGGGGATGATATAGTTTTAAGAGAAGTTGGACAGTAAGTTTTGAGAGGGATTCCATGGATCCCATGACACTGAGGGATGTCTTATATGTCCCTAGGTTGAATAAGAACCTTTTTTAAGTTTCCACTATTGAGGACAGGGGTTTTGGAGTATATATCCTAGATGGGAAAGTTCATGTTTTTCCCAAGGCAGTAGGACCATCTGCTTCATATGCCATCAAAATTAGATGTGGAAAATTGTACAAGCTTCTCTTCCAAACTCATCATGCACTGACACATACTAGCAGCAGCAATGATTTATGTGAGTTGTGGCACAAAGTGATGGCCCATATTCATCATCCAGCTTTGAGGATGATGAGATACATGACTACAGGTTTTCCATATTCCAGCATAGAGCAGAGTGGTGTGTGTAGGGAGTGTGCTTTGGGAAAGTACACCAAGACTACTTTTCCAAGAAGTGACACCATATCATAGGGAGTGCTTGATATGATTTATTCAAACTTGTGTGGTCCCATGTCAATTGCCTCTTTGAGAGTTTTCGAGTACTACATCACATTCCTTGATGATTATTCCAGGAAGACATGGATCTACTTCCTGAGGAGAAAGAAGTCAGAAGAATTCTAGAAGAGGTTCCAAGAGTTCAAAGATATTATGGAGAACCAAACATGGAGGAGGATCATATTACTTAGATCAAATAAAGGGGGTGAGTATACGTCCAACGAGTTTTATGAGTATTGCAAATAGGAGGGGATAAATAGGCAGTTGACATTTCCTTACACTCCACAGCAAAATGGAGTTGCGGAAATGAAGATCCATGCGATAGTGGGAGTAGTGAGAGCTTTCATGATGCATGACCAGAGTCTTACTTTATTTCTATGGGTTGAGGCCTATAGTAATGTTGTTTATGTTCAAAACAAGAGTCCTCACCATGCATTGGGGAGTAAAACTCCTGAGGATATGTTTATTGGGAAGAAGCATGAGATAGACCACTTCCACATTTTTGGATTCCTTACATATTCACATGTCCCTTATTAGAAGAGGACAAAGTTTGAGGCTATTGTAGAGAAAGGAATCTTTGTCGAGTATGATGAGACTTCAAAGGCCTTCTGCATATACCAACTTGCTCAAAGGAAAGTTGTCGTGAGGTGGGAGGTGAGATTTGAGGAGGAGTGGGCATTTAGGAGATCTTGAGCGTCTGAGATGGAGGAACAACAAGTTTCTACTCATGTGAGAACATCTCAGAGTACAGAGTCACGGGTCTTAGGTTTGATTGGTCCACATATGTTAGGATCATTAGTTCCAATGACATAGTCTATAGGAACTTGTGGTATAGGGACAACTTATAGGTTTCACCTTCACGTGATTCAAGATCACTTGGTTCAGGTTTAGGTTCACCAGGCACAAGATCTTAGACCACGGGTACTTTTTCAAGGATATAGTCGTCAAATGAGGATGTATAGGAGGGTCTTCCACAGAAAGCTACTTCATGGATGAGAAAGAAAAGTTAGCTTAAGGGTCTTGTGAAGGAAGGTGAGGACTCTACGGGGCCACCTAGGAGGGAAGTTAGGGAGAGAAAGGCACCAAAGAGGTTTTCCAACTACATGGCAGTGATGACTAGCTTGCGTGAGTCCAAGCCTTCTACTTTTAAGGATGCCACCACACATTAGGTTTGGAGAGATGCCATGATGGAAGAGTACAATTTCATCATGAAATATGATATCTGGGAGATTGTTCCATGACCAGAAGGGAACTCAGACATGACTTCCAATTGGTTGTACAAGATAAAGCATGTTGCGAATGACAACATTAAGAAGTACAAGGCTCGTTTTGTAGCACGGGGGTTCTCACAGGTAGAAGTAGTTGACTATAATGAGACTTTTGCACTAGTTTCTTATTATTATTCCATCAAATCAGTGATATCCATAGTTGTAGAGGTGGGTTGGAGGATCCACCAAATGGATGTGAAGACTACAATTTTGAATGGTCTTCTACAGGAGGAGGTGTATCTAGAGTAGCCACAGGGCTTTGAGTTGCATGGGAGAGATTTACATGTATGCATGCTGAAAAAGGACTTGTATAAGATGAAGCAATCTCCTAGAGCTTGGTATTCGAGAATTGACTCATACTTATTGTTGATTGGGTTTCAAAAGAGTGAGGTTGATCCTAACCTATATTTCATTGTCATTGGAGATGATCTACTCATTCTTTTGTTATATGTTGATTATTCATTTATCACAGGGGAGGAGCACCTGATTGCAACTTGCAAGAGAGATCTTGCTTAATAGTTTGAGATGACTAGCCTTGGGCTAATGCATTATTATTTGGGTATGAAGGTATGGAAGGACTATGGACATGTTTTCTTGGGGAAAGGAAAACATGCAGTTGATGTTCTGAAGAGATTTCAGATTGAGGGTTGCAAACCAATGTCAACACCCATGATCACCAACCAGAAGAAGCTTCATGCTTCTGAGGGAGATTTGGTTTAACCTATTTTATACAGGAAACTAATTGGTTCGTCGATGTATCTGGTTAACACTAAACCATATATATTTTTTGTAGTGAACACTCTCATCCAATTCATGATGGAGCCCAGGAGAGTGCAGTGGGTTGCTGCAAAACATGTTTTGAGGTGGATTGTTGGTACAATAGACTATGTTCTGGAATACAAGATATCAGATGCAGTGGGATTGGTTGTCTTTATAGATTCAGATTTGGCAGGCAGTGCATCGGACCGAAAGAGCACTTCCAGTTGTTTCCTTAGTTTGGGCTCGGCAGCAGTGTCGTGGTTCAATAGAAAGAAAATTTTCATTGCTTTGATTTTTGTTGAGGTTGAGTATATGGCAACCAGTTAGGATAGTTGTGAGGAATTGTGGCTTCGCAAGTTGATGGTTGACTTGTTTGATCAGGGGTTAAGGCCTACAGTTATATACTATCATAATCAGAGTTGCATCAGGCTCTCTGAGAATCCAATATTCCATGACAAGTCTAAACAAAAATATCTTATATCACTTCATCAGAGATCATGTTCAGAGGGGAGTTGTTGAGTTGTAGTACATATCTATTGAGGAGCAGGTGGCTGAAATTCTCACGAAATATTTGGGAAGAGGGAAGCATATTCATTTTAAAGACAAGATGGGAGTGGTGAAGAACAACTTCCTCGGTAAGAGGGAGTGTTGAAAATTGCCAAGGAAGTGTTTTTCACCTTGTGATTCCTTGGTGTGGACATGAAAATTTAAAATTTGTGGTCCCTAGTTCTTTTAAAGTGAGAATTGTTGGACACATTAAGCACACTAAGAGGGTGAATGAACAGTGTGTATATATTTTGTTACTTTTTCAATGTTAACAATCATCAACAGCTTATTCAATATTGCAGAGTACATTATTATCATTATATCAACAATTATAGGTCATAATCATATATCATCATATCATCATTGCATAAGAAGCATAGAAAAACACAGTACACAAGATTCTTATGTGGAAACCTAAGTCCTGGGGGAAACAACACGAAAGTATTTATAATAATAGTTTTCCAACAACAACTGGAAGGAGGAAACAACAACCTTGTTACAATGAATTCAATTTTCCAGCTATAAGTGGAAGGAGGATACAACCCCCTGATTTACAAGATACAACCTGAAGAATCCCTAACTCCCTAGATTTCCTTGCCCATTCTTGCCACCCTGATATGAATATAGAAACTGTTGAATCGAAACTGCACTGATCTTGCGGACCTGCTAACCAACACCTGTATCACACTGCACAACAACTGTCACTACTGGCCACTTCTCATCAACTGACCACTGCACCACATTGCATAACAACTATCACTTTTCACCACTGCTCATCAATTGTTATTGTTGACCACTACTCATCAACTGCCATTGCTCATCATCTGACCACTTATCGTCAAATGACCACTGCACCACACTTGTACCAATAACCTGTACCAACAACATATGCAAAAACAATATGTCTAATCAATTTTTTTCTCACATCATACGACTCAGACAATCTGAGGCTAACCAGCTGCTTACCAAACTTGGTTTACCTGAGTCAAACCAACTCATATAGTGTGATTCGGACCAACTACACATAAGGAAATATGCGCCAATCCTGCTCAACTGAACCAACATGTACCAAGGTGATTGTGTGCCTGTGCCAAATCAATCATATAATTGTGTTAATCTAATCAAGTGTGTTGATAGTCAATCAACACTTCTTACTTATCCTAGTTCATCAAGTAAGAGACACATTTGAGAAACCAAGATACTTCACATATGGTCAACCAAACTTTATCCAATCACACTCAACTCATTGACACCACAACCAACCTCAATCACAGTTAAGGAAGACTTGACAGTTAAACATGATAAACCTCAACCAACTAACCTCAGCCAAGAAGATAAAAGACTTAACCAACTATGCCAAACTCAGTCAATCTCTTAAACTCTTAGAAACAAAAGGATTTTTCACTCCACTCAAATCAAGTCAACAAATCAAACAAATATTAAATAAATAGTCACTTACAATACTGTCAAACGTTGTCATTAACAGTAAATAATCGTCCAGCTCCACTTAGGTCAAAGACATAATGATCAACACTTGTCAAACTAGTTTTCAAAGAAAACACTTAGGTTGATAAAAAAATCACTCACAAGATCTACTACTTACATGTCAACTTCTCATTCAATACTACACTATACAACTGTCAAGATAAACACCAAGATCTATGCCAGCAATATCCAAGATAATCATTAAGATCTACATTAAGATCACTTCAAGATATATGCCAAGATAACCATCACCATAGAATCTATAACATATTCAGTGACTTCAAAGAGATATACCAATATAGAGACTCACATACTAAGATCAAATATGAACTCTATCCATGAGAGACATGTGTCATCACAACAGAAACCCAGAAGCATGAACTATACATTTTCGAAGATCACAAGATGAAGAAACAATAGACAAACCAAAAGAAACTCTAGATCATGTCATCACATATCCCTCGCAACAAGTTTTTCAATCAGCCAGGAATTTTGTAATTTTGATTATGTAGGAGAAAGTTATGCAAATTTTAGTGAATCTCTTCAATCCTCAAAGATACCCAAAAAATTCTCCTCCACAAAGTTTCGCATTGTTCTCCAAGATTTATGAAATACCAACGAGAGACTTGATTGATGAACAAATGAAATGTTTGATCTTCTATTTATATAAGTCGTGGAGGATTTATTCACATGTTTGGCCCACTTGTGGTAGTTTTGATTAAAAATTAATTAAATTATTTTAGCAGGTCGACCTACTTGTAAAGGGGAAAATTAATACATTAGCTTCAAAAAATCAAAACTCATCAACCGTAAGGAGTTAGGAGACACTCCACATATCAATGGAAAGGGCTTGATGAGGACTATCTCCTTGGGGAAATTTCTTACAATAACATGGTCCTTCACCCTTATTTTCTTCAATTTGTGCAAGACATCAAAATTTAATTTGAAATCTTATTTTAAGGGCTTTAAGGGCTTTAAGGGCATGCACAAGGGTTTCATTACCATATGACTTCATCATCATCAAGCAAGAGGGATTCTAGACTTCAAGGGATTCAATCATATCTCCATCAAACTTGTTAGTTAAATACCATGCACATATATACATGCAAGTATAAAGGCTTCAACACCAATGGGTTCATTTATAGGATTCAAGGGCTCCATATCAATATTGTGCATCCATAACAAAGTAAGGGCTCCAAGATTCAAGCTTGTGGGATTAAGGACCAAACTATCATATGTGAAGGTACATGTAGGATATCAACATCATCAAACAAAGCGACCATAACAAGTACAAGCATGACAAGCAACATAGAGCCAACAAAATACAACCAAGAGCAAGGGATATAACACATGACTCAATTGGGACCAAGATACAACTGAGTGGAACTTAACCAATTCAATGGGTAACCAGGGCTTTTCCATTGTCCCAAGGCCTCCAAGGGATTCAATCTTGGGCTTGGACAAAGTCAAAAGCGCTCCTTCAACACAGACCAAACACTAACCCTCAGGGGCTCCACAAAGGGAACCAAGACACAACAATTGGAATCAATGAGCAGGCACAGTTGGCATCAATGACAACTTAATCAACAAGAATGACTTTATTTTTATAAAGTGAGTTTGAATCATTAATTATTTTTAATGTGAATTTATGAGAATTAAAAAGGTGGGTGAGTAATAAAGTCTCATTTGTTATTTAAAAGTGAATTAAATGCTTTTAATGAGAAAAATGAGATTTAACATGAGCCCTAGATCTCATCTTGTCGTGTTTTAATATGATCCATTAATTTTGAGATGGTGGTTACTCAAACAAAAAGTCTAGGGAAAGGCATTATGAGAATTATTTGTTCACTTTCAAAAAAGAGATTTTTGAGAGAGGAGAAGAGCAAGAGAAGAAAAGTTGATTTGGAGAGAAGAAGAAAAACCCTTGAAGATATTTGAGAAAGTTGAGTTGCAGACAAAGTATCAATATTGAGAGCACAAATGTCTAGGAAAAGTACATAGCAGGAGGGCACGAATTTTGAGACTGAATTTTTTCTGTCGCTAGCACGAAAATTGAGGCAAGTCGTACACCATTTATTGTTGGGCATACAATACAAGTCATACAATATTTATTAATGATTTCACAACACAATTTTCAAGGTGGGAAAAGTATAGTTTGTACAACAGAAAGGACATACCATATAACAACAATTGTGGCACAAATTTCGAGGATGAAGTTTTCACAGAAATCGAGGTCTCTACATGCTGCTACAAGCACATTTTTTCAAGGTTGTACAACTATATTTAATGTTGGCATGTGTGGATAAAATCTATGTCAATTGGGGTCTAAAATTTGTTGAAGGTTGGCACACATTTCGAGAAGAAATAAGGGAGATAAGTATTGTTGTAAATTTGTTTTTAGTTTACCTGAAGAAATAAAAGTCTCTATGAAGACAGGTTTTCCCTTTGGGGTTTTTCATAGACCTTATTGGTCAAAATACTGTGTCAAAATTTCATGTGTTGGTTGTCATAAATTTTTTGAGTAGGAAAAAGTAGGCTACCATTTAATTTCTGAGTTGTTTATGTTGAAAGAATTCCATGTGTTTCAAGCAAAAAGTCAAAACTTTTAATTATAAATTATTATTCATGTCGGGGTTTGGCCATTAAACTAAATGCAGAGAAACTAAACTTGAACCGGGTTGGTGTTCTAAAAAATTCCAGGGCCGACTTAGTAGTTTGACCACTTCATTGTTTATTCATTTGTTAACAATTTATTATTGGAATTTTCGTCTTTCTTAAGTAAAGTTCTTCATGGTGATGATGTTATTATTCTCCCCATATTCCTATCTATTCATACATAGAGTCTTGATGTTGAATAGACCCACTAAGAAGTATCATACACTTCTTAGATCTTGTCAATTCAACAATAGTCTTCTATCATATAATATATTACTCTTAGCCCCATTCATAATGAATGAATTTTTGATGTTGCATACTAGGGAAAAATCAACACTCCATCTCAGTGACAGAGACATTTTGTATCACGCAAAGCATCACACTTGGTGAGAATGTCCACATCTGGAGTCACATACTCCTTGCCAAATCACATACCTATGCTAGAACCTCAAGTCTTTCTCACTTGGCCATGGCCTAAGTAAGACTACACTAGGGCCATTCACCACTAACCATGTGCACATGGTCATTTCCCATGAATGAATGTATCAGTATCCACTAAACAAGTTACATGGTCCTATGGTAGTCTACTATCCAAATCATATGGCCCATTAGTACTCCACTTACCAAAACACATGGTCCCATGGTATTCCACTAACCAAATCCATGACCCTGTGGTACTCCATTGACACATGGTCCATTTCCTCTGGTAGAACGTCTACAGATGTTATATATCCATCCATCACCATCCAAATCCATGGCCCAGTGAGTGGAAGTCACCCATTGTTGCACATCTGCCAAGTCATCCATCGCTAATCAAATCCATGAACCCATGATTGGAAGTCACCTAAGGGTGTAGGCCCATCCACACTCTATCTAAGCCATTCGCCTCTAGACATATGACTCGGGCCATAACGATGAATGTATGCCCAATGTCTGCTCATCTATGGATATATATTGGAGCTTCATTGCTTTATTATGCACCATGTCTTAGATTAAGTGATATTTGATCTCTAGATCAAATAGTCCTGTGATACTGGCTGCAATATACTCTACTTTTATTGTATTGAGTGCCATAGAAGCCTGCTTCCCGCTAATCATAATTGATCCAAGATGAAGCAACGAACCAAGATGCTCTTCTTGTTCACTAGACTCCACCTAGTCAAAATTTGTATATCTTTGTAGCTTTACTTCATCACCTGAGACATATCTTGGACCATATCCAACTGTGCCACACAGGGATCTTATCCCATGCTTTGCTACAACCCCATGGAAGAGTCTCGACTCAACCATAAATTGGCTCAGGGTACTCACCGCAAATAAAATATATCATCAAGGATTTGATCAACTACATGTACATCACCGAATTTGAATCCAAAGCAGAACCACTTAGCTTCTTCATATTTACCTCCATAGGTATAGCCATGGAATTGTATCCCATCATCCAGATTATCTTGGGATCTCAATTGTGTACTCCCTATGACTAAGGAATATCCTAGAGCACGTCATCATCAACAACCTCTGATACATCTACTTCCTTTGTGTGGGAGCACTCTTCTCCCTCTACACCTAAGTATCCAACGTCCTATGCATCTTGACACCCTACTCCCTCTACATTTGCACTCTTTGCATCTCTCCATTTGGGTACCCTAAACTTAAGCAACATTTTCCCTTTTTCACTTGTTGATCCTTGTGTATCCATCTGTTTCATCTCCCACCAAGTGGGTCTACTGATATGATCCTCTTTCTCCCTCAAGTACACTAAATACCATCTTAGTATGCAATTTTTTCCCTCACTAATGCCAATCAAAATTGCATGTTTGATCTTGTAAATTTTTTTAAAAGTCACAAATGACCTCCAATTGAAATCGGAACTATCTCCTTGAAAATATCACTAGGAGTTTTATGCATCTTGGAAATCATCACGAAGCTATATTGGCCTCTTCCTCAGCTCCTGACTATATGTTTGACAACCAAAGATCCTTCCTAAATTCACTCATGCAAATGCTTCCTCGGGAGTCATGTCCCCTCAATATTCGATGAGGTCACTTGATCTGAGCATAAGTTGGTGTACTTGATACATATTCCCATAAGAACATGGGTAGATCTTGAGCATGGATCATCGTCTCCACAATATTCGCAATGGACCTGTCAATACATGATAGACATATCCACAAGAGTTAACCAGTATCATTTAAGCAGTTATGTAATTCATCAACAAAAATATGAATTCAAATTAAGTAAAAACAAACTCATTGTACAAGGAATCAAAAACTTATCTTGCGTGTTGACTCCTTCTAGATCCTTGCCTCCTTGCAGAAACCATCGAAATATTTGGAGTTATACTCTCCTCCAATTTGTCCCAACAAGTCTGCATCTTCACGTCTGTCCTGAAAACACTTCAAATACGACCAAGAACTTCATACACTTCTTGATTGTAGGCCTAATTGGTGATGTTCTATTTGGGACTTGTTTCAACACATTCCAGTAGAACAATAATAAACTTTGTCTTCAATAGATGCTTTTTCCAACCACAACATCCAAAGGCCAACAAGACCTTAAGGTTGACTCGACCCACCAGCTCCACGTGTAATTACAAAAAGTAACTTCGCTAACAATTTTGTTCATTGAATGATTACATAAAAATGGTGTCCACAAACCCTAGTCTTCATATGCAAGGTGCGATGCAACCACTCAACGTTCTTCTCATGGTGTGTTGTATGGTTTCATGAGAAGAATGGTTCCAATGCAATCACAATTTCAAAGGTGGAGTCTTTCAAAATCATCGTAACTCCATCAAACAGATCCTTCATAAGAAATATAGACACAACACTATTTTGATATGATTTGATCTCGCCATTCAAAACTTCGACGCATTCATGAACTAAAGGAAATACAACCACAATGAATTTTCAAATTGTTGCATGTAACAACTGTGAAAAGAGGATTTATCTATTGTACATATGCAACTATGGATTCAAATCTAGGGTTGTGACCTCTTCTACAAGTGTCTTCTTTCATCTCTATTCACAGCGATATCTACCTTCACACAAGAGACATCATCTTTGATGTTCATAGTGAATATGATATTCACGTGGCCAAACAATCAACCACTAAACTAGGCTCAAATCCTCTCTGTGAATTCTCTTTCTTTGTGATGTGCCAACTACCCTTTCCTTCTACACATGTTCACAATCATTTTCTTCAAACTAGATTGCAATATTAAGAATATCTTATGGTCCATACTTCAAGCAACTCGTAGATTTGCTCCCTAACACTACCAGGATTCCTCCTTCACAAGCTTACTAGAACAAATAATGGCGGCCAACATTTTATTCACACTCGTGCACCCATAACCTTCTCTACATGACAATGGCTTCTCCTTTCACAGTGTGAGCTCTAAAATTTACATACTTAGGACAAAAACAGTCAATGGCAATGGCTTCTTTCAGTACTGCTCTGATACCATGTTGAATTTTTAACTTAGCAATACAATTTTCAAATCTTGATAATTATGACCTAATGATTATCATCCAACTTTTATCATTGCATAATTACACTAAAAAATCTCAACATACACTTGCAATGTAAATAAAACAAGGATCGCTGAAAGATAACCATGCGTAGCAGACACAAAGATTTACCCTGGGAAAACCTATACACAGGAAAAACCTAGCAACTTTTCTTAAAAAGTATATTTCCAATAATAAGAGTACAAGAATCATAACATGATGAACACTAATTCACAAGGGCATGTCAAACCTCCGTCATAAATCCAGTCACGTAGTGCGTATCCCAGTCACAGTCACAATCACAAAGTAGAGCGAACTTCAAGAGAATAGTGAACCCAAGAGAGGGAGATAAGAGTCTTCAAAATGATGTTGCTTCTTCAATATTCACTTGCTCTACTTGACTTGTGCATGCCAATTGATTCCAGGTTTGAATGAGTTGAATTTGTGTTCAAATGAGGCACTGGAGTGCTTTATTTATACACATTATATCACCCTAATTTCACTCAAGGGCCTAATTGACTTTCTTGTTGGGAACGACTTACTAGCTTGACCACTTCATTGTTTATGCATTTGCTGACCATTTATTATTGGAATTTTCATCTTTCTTAAGAAAATTTCTTCATGATGATGATGTTATTCTTCTCCCTAAATGGTTGTCTATTCATGCATAGTCCTGATGTTGAATAAACCCACTAAGAAGTCTCATACACTTCTTAGATCTTGCCAATTCAACAATAGTCCTCTATCATATAATAGATTGCTTGGAACCGCATTTAAAATGAATGTTTGTCTGATGCTACATATTGGAGAAACATCAACAATCCTAATCACATGCATCCAATGTATGCATGTGTATGGATGATCTGAAATATATAATTTGTCATCTATTTTGGTGTTTTTTTGGATGGAACAATTGGATGAAATGGCTTGTAGGACCCATTTTAGGTGCAGGCCATACTTTGAATATTTGGGATCCAGAACCTTTTAGGGCTCATTTGAGGGATTAAATGATATTTTTTTAGGCCCAAACTTCACATACTAAATTTGTGACTGCCCTCAACATTATTCTACATTTTGAGAACTTTCCAACAATGTAAAGAGAACCTTAATTGGAGTTCGTATGAGGAAGTTATGTCTCCCACAAGTTGACTTATCCAGTTGATCACCATGGTATCAAGAAGATTTCATGTCGGCTCTGATTACCCACACATGGAACTTATCATGTGAGGACTTTCAAGAACATTCTAGAGGGTCAAAACCCCTAACCCTAATCAGGAGTTTAGGCATGTACAAACCCTAAAAATAGCCCTAAACAATTATTGAGCTATGTTAAATACTAAGCCATTAGTAGGAGAAGGGATTCCATTCGACTGAATTCATTGTATTGTTCCATAGCTTAGCAACAGTAAGGGAGTGGATATTACAGTTTAACAAAGGAACTAGGAGATCTTGTAGTAGTCGTGCAGGACACAATGTTAGAGGTAACTCCATAGTGAGTATCACTTTCGTTGTATTTGCATTGCATATTAGAGAAGAAAAGAGAAAGGCATAGTCTTCATTTTTCGCTATATTTTTTCCCATAATGGGTTTTCCTAGGGTATATCTTGTGTTATTTGTGTGGATGTGTTATTTTTCTCTAGCTATTTTTCTTTCAATTGTAGTTTATTTATCATTATGTGGAACTCAACTAACAATGAATCAATTTCTAAGATCCATTGTGACAAATTGTTCCAGTAGAATATCCACCACAAGCTACGAATCAATAGAAGTCGAAAGTAAAACCAACCCTCAGCTCAAGAAAATGTAGAGCATCAAAGGCCATCTTTGGGTCAAAACCTGCTCGAAAGCAAGATCCAAGTGACTTGGATCAACCATTTATTAAATGCCTCCAATAGATTGGTAGATTGGTTCATGTCCTAATTTGATGGGGGAGTACCTTAAAAGAGGAAGGAAACCTACAAAGATGACCACTAACAAAAGAAACTGAGAGACCTCAATAAACCAATGTCAAATGCACCTTTGGTGGTTGGGCATTGCAATGAACTTGGAAAAATAGAGTGCTTAACAGGATACTTGTCCTGCTTAGAAGTCGAGCCCACAAAAATCCTAACTCTATGAAGGAATGAGACCAATCAAGACATAGCATAAAGGCAAAGAGGTTAAGCCTCAAACTCCACCTAAACAATGGGCAAGGGGGTAGTCTACTTGTATTGAATGATGTGAATGAGCATCAGTATCTAGACTCTTTGATTTAGCCTAATGAGCCTAAGGAAAACTTCGCTCCCATATCTCAAAATAATAAAGGACCATGCGAAGGATGATCATATCCATGAAGTGAATTTTGGACAATATATTTGGAAATGGTTATGGAAGCATTGTATCTCAAGGAGGACAAGGGAGTCATATCCCTTTTGTTGAGTCAAGGTTAGAGGGAATGTTGCATGCATAAACAAGGTATCATGAATTAAACCCCCAAATATATGTCAATTGTAGTGATTTCAATCTCTTCCCCTTGGAAGCATAAATGCTAAACAAATAGAGCACGCTTAATGCATTGAAGATCTTAATCTTAGTCTTAACCAAGTTAATTGTCAATTGTCAAAGGTCCCGAAGTTAAACAAGTAATTGATCTATCTCCATAGGCACTTAGGTGATTGAGAAATTTGAATTCTTGATCCCTTGCTACTAGAAATTAAGATTTTACCCTCTTGCATTGACAACACCAAACACTGCCTTATTTTATTACAAAATATTAAAATCAAGGACACATAAATATATACAAGGTGGTCACGACATGATACTTGAGCCAATGAAAGCATGGCAAGTTATAGCCCCCACTAGTTCCCTAGTACTCACAAAAAGTGGTCAACATGCTACCCACAAGGGGGATATTGATAAGCTCGGTCACCATTAAGTTTGACATGTGGTTCTACAGTGTAAGGAGCATTCCATCTCATGATAGGTGGTGGATGTTTACCTCTATGGTTTTAACGAAGCAGATTAATATATATATATATATATATATATATATATATGAAGGTGGGTGCAATAGTGAATACCTTGTATAGACTAAACTTACCATAGGTCGTAAATTGGGGAAAGATTAATGAAAACACCCATTTTTTCTTCATACAAATGCAATTTTGAATACATTAATAGCATATGTTGTTTGTAACCCTGAAATTCAAACAATTTGTTATAAATTTGGTGGGCCTATAGCCTCTAGATATGTCACTTTTCTTTATGATGAGCTAAAATCTGGATCATTCCCTTGTCTTTGCGATAGCAAGGATCAAATGTGTTGTAAAAAACATCGTATTATCCATGCAAAGGAGACTTCTCTTTCACAATGTTTCTATCAATAAACTGACTCTTGGGGAATTAGAGTTTCAAAATCAATCATAGTGGGTTTATGATGGACAGAACAATTAGGAAACCAGGAAACCTTTAATTCCTCTACAAGTGGAAACAAATTATTGTACCCTCAGATATAGCACAATGGCTCTCACCTCTCACCTCAAGGGCTTACGCTTAGCTACTCAGGAAGAATCCCATCAATATACAATAGAGTTTTTGTCAGTTTGGAACTCAAAGTGATGCATAATGTTTTTTTTATAACCACAACTTTAACATTTACATCATAAAAATGTTGTGCACATCCATCCAAAATAAAAGTGATGCATAATGTTATATATATATAGTCTTGTTGATTATGGAACTTTTGTTTTGTCAACAAGGTCAACCATGAGAAAACAGCAAAAAAAACCACTCTATACCAATGCAAGATGATTTTACCCCATTGGGTCGCTAATATGGGATTTGCATGAAATCCATGATGATAAACATGACTGTCAATTAGGTCTAGCTTGGGTGGTTGAGAGGAATGATTGTTATCCTTCCCACCTAGTTCAACTCCCACAAATGACATGTTGAGCTATTAATGAGTATATTGATGCAATGGCCTTGAGCCCTGTTGACAAAGCCTCAAGCTTATCGAGAATCCAACTTACCCTGGGTACTGTTATCACATATATTGTAGTTGGGATACCATGATGCAGCATGCAGCATATAGAGTGATCTCTTTATATTTTTCATTGAGCTAGACATATTGATAGGGATACAACAAGGATCATTTTTGCAGACAGAGCCATTTAGAGCCTTTGTTTAGCAGCGGTTTCAATTTATTTCATTGCCAGGACTAAGACCTCCTTGTCCATTGAGATGATTTCAGTGGTGACCTAGTTCATTTGAGAAGAGTAGTAGATACGGTACACAGTTATAGATGGGAATATCAGATAGAGACAGGTATATGGTGAGATCAAGTTTGGGCTCCTTGGTTGGATTTTGTTCTTGGATGCATACTAACACCTAAGCTTGTTATGTAATGATGATCATGGTGACATATGCTTATACTACTTATATGTTGATGCTTAAACTTGTGTTGAGAATGATTAAAGAATCTAATGTTGAAGACTATTGCTTATGTCATGCTTTACACAACTTTTAAACTTTAGTGCTATGTTGGTTCCATGTATCATTTTCCCCCATCCATCCAGTTCATCCATAATTATTTAACTCCCATGACCTGTATTGATTGATACTTCTGAGATTGAAGATCTTTTCCCCATCTTGACCCCTATGCATGATAGACTCCATGTTTTTATGTGTCTTTGTATATGAAGTATGCGGCTTGGTCAGTGTGGCCAAGTTCACCATATGGTTTTCCTTTAGTCCTCAAAACAAGTCCTCCACCCAACAGTGTCTTTAGACACAAAAGCATCGAAACGCATAAATGTGATATCGAAATGATGCAAAGTATGAATGTTATCAATTAGTCTGTGGCCAAAGGATGAGCACTCATTTCTTATATAATGTTTGGATCATTTTCCCCTACAGAGCAACCGAGTGAGACTAGCCTTCAAAGGTTATGTCTTTTTAATTTTTTGGAAGCTTAAAAGGCTTTCCAACGCACCTGCCTTTGGAGGTTAACTATTGTTCCAAATTCTAAATATGTTAAATGGAAACTTGTTGGAGTCCGAAGGAAACAAACCCCAAGTACTTTATCCATTTGTGAGACATCTCCATCCCCTATTGTTATATGTCATGCATATGTCATTTTGGTTGAATGTATTTGTCATCATTCGAAGAGATCACATGGTCAAAACCAGCTAGAGGTCATGTGACCCTTTAATTTAGCCTTGTTTTCCATCCTCACCCAGCACTAGCAAATTGTTTAAACTTTCTAAGTAAGGAACATACAAAAGACTTCCAGAAGGTTCAATGATTCTTCAAAAATCCAGGTATATCTTACTAGTTGTTATTATTATTATTGTTGTTGTCACCATGAATCTAAATAGCATAATTAAAGTTGGGTTTTAATATACATCTTGGAGCAATTCTTACCTTGGATGCATTCAGGTTCAGCTTAGTTCAGCATCTCACATTTAGTTTGGATGTTTTAATCTGGTCAATCTAGTTGACCAAGTCAAACAAGATTCCCAACGCAGTGGCTAGAAAATTAATAGTGCTTATATTTGCTCCAGACATGCCCAAGACCAATATTGTGGTTTCAGTTTTTAGAGTTTTGGATTAGATTGCACGGTCAATGATTATTATCACTTTATTATTGGTTAGATCATATTTTTTATTACATGGCAATTATTTTGGTTCTCCTAGAGTGCCATAGTGCTCCAGGGGGTATGAATAGTCACTTGTACCATTCTATTATGTCCCCAAATACTCTCGTGTAGTTTGTTTACCCCAGTTCTCAGCCTGAATGAAGTTATGATGATTTTTATGATTTTTCAAAGGATGTGCCATCAAAAAATGAACTAGGAAATCACTCAAAAAATCGATTTGGTTTGTGTGGTCAAGGAAATGGTAGGGAAATTTATCCATATGATGTATTATAGATCTCCAAACACTTATAGACCAGTGTCAGTCATCAACATGTACAAGATTATTTATTTGGCTCATCTAGTGAGGACGTCCCCCAAGGGGTGCCCCTCACTTTGGCTATGTGATGTACGACATTGTTATATCTTATGTTTTGATGTTGTAATGGGGCCTAGGGAGAATTGAACCCCTAATGTGACCCCCTTGATGTATTATCATGTTGTTATGATGTATTTCGCCTTAGTAAGGTGTCATTAGAAAAAACGTGTGCCCCTCTTGACTTAGTCATGTTGGGCCATGTTTTGATCCATGTAAAAGTGATCTCCACCATTGATGATGTTTTAATCTCAACCATTGGATGAAAAAGTAAGGTAGGGTTTGTGTCTTTCAAAAACTATATAAAAAAGAGACCCCCTCATTGTATCACATCCGTAAATCTGGAACCATTGGCTCTTGAAGAATAATAGAGATATTTTTCAGGGATCTCTTGTCTTATGTGGATGATTGAAGAATGTTATTTGTGATTGATTGATGTTATCTCTCGTTTGAATTGGAATATCGTGGTGAATATCTCTTGCATGTTTTGGATCCATAATTTTTACTTGCAAGGAAGAAGGCGATTCGATAGGGGCTGGAACGACAAAATCATCCCTTAAGGAAATAACCAACACAAATAATCCAGATTACAATAATCCATGAATAGACAAAATATATGATTGATACGAGGACAGATGATATTACAATGAGAATGTTGCTTGTATAAATACCCATTTGGGTGCCCTTTCGTAAAAAGGCATAACATTTCATCAAGGTGTCTCTTCTTTAAGTATTAGTTTATTTAATTATTAATGTTTATTAATGTTTATGTATATATATTTTGTTCATGACATTGTCTCTCACTTAGAATTGCTTTGTCCTCAAAGCATAATAACGGAAGACTCTATCCCTTATTCTTGCTCGTAACACTTTCTCGTGACATTGTGTTGGTAGTTGCGACACTTGAGGAAATGAGACGATACGCTCTTTTAAACATTGTGTGGAAATGTTGTGTCATTTGTGAAGTTGTCCATCCAAGATTTACCTTTAATGGAATTGTTTGTTGATCGATTGTCTCGAGTTGTGGATTTAGTCTTTGCTCTTTGTAGGAATAATACTGTTAATTTTCCTCTTGTTCTTGTCGTCGATCATAACGAATCTTGTGATTTGGATGGCGATACAGTACTCGAGTTGCTTGTGAATTGTTTTCAGGAACTTCAACTTTTGCTGCCTTCAACAATTGTTGTGATTGTTTTTCGGAACCATTTTTTGTTGATGCTTGTAGCGATGTGACAATATGATTGTTCTTCTGAATTTGAGCATTTCATGACTTATTTATTGCATCGGTCTTAATTTCCTTGTTGATAATTGATCCCTTGCAACCTAGATTTTCTTGTAAAGATTTATTATATTGCTTTAGTTTTTTAACTTGTGTAAGCATGTCCTTTTTAACTTGATGACGCCATATTGATTGTCTTTATTTTTGTGATTTTATTTTAAACTTATTAATTGTTCTAGCAGTTCTTGATTAACCTTTTTTAAGGAAAAGTTTTCTTCGTTCTTTCCTGATAATTGTTTTTGAAGATCTTGATTCTCCTCTTCTAACTTTTGATTGCATTGAACTTTATCCTTTTCCTTCTTGATTTGCATAAGTGAATTATGATTATGATCTCTTAAACGAGAGATCTCTTCTTCTTTACCTGCAATAGCCTTGTTGAATTTTTTTTGTATTGTTTGTATTGATTTCTCATTCCCCTGCAACATCACACTTGATATTTCTTTGTAGTCTTTAGATGACTCGACTTTTGATTCTTACTTCATGTTAATGTCTTGTAATGTGATTTTCTTCTTTTTGTAGGGAAATATCATAAACTTATTTTTAGCATTTAAGATAAAAGTCCCCAATCTTTCTATCCACTGTAATCCCAAAATTAGGTCACTGTCACTACTCCACAAAGATCTAACTATAAATTGTGAGATGCAAGTATAATCTCCAATGTTCATTTGTAAATTGCTTATTTCATATTCTTTATTATTCCAAAGGTCTAACCTTTCACCTATATTTGACTCTAACATCGCTAACTCATTAGCAAATTCATTAGTAATATAATTATTGCATTCAGCTAGAGCAATAAAAATATTAATGTCTTTCCCTCTCATTGTTCCTTTTATTTGAAAAACATTGAAACACAAGTTTTTGAAGTGCTTGGAAATCTTCATTGTTTTTCGTCTTGAGAATCCATTTTCTTTTATCACGATTTTTGGTGAATCTTTATTCTAAGATGCCTTGATTACGAATTTTGTTTTTATATTTCAATACCTTATTCTTCCTTTTATTTTATTTTTTTTATTTTCTATTTTTTAATCATACAAAAAAATTGTTTTCTTATGCACTATATATATGATAATACGGCCAAACTTCTTTAATATTCTAATGCCTTAAGCACTATATATAAGATAATATTCTAATGCCTTAAGCACTATATATAAGATAATATTCAAATGCCTGGCAACTTCTTATTTTTTTGGTTGGCGGCTCTAATACGTAAGAATTATTTCCTTCGCGGGATAATTTTGACTTTATCAACAGTTGCAATCTTTTATCAACAATCATGATGATTGGCTTGTAAATACCGCGTGGAGGTATGTTGCAGGCTAGGGTGGAAAGAATCCCATAGAGAGGACCGTGGGAGAACATGGTGGAATGACTAGCACATCGGATGGAGAAGAGTGTGCGTAGGAGAGTGTAGCGCGTGAGGGAGGGTGGAGATCGTAGGAGCGGGAGTGAGACCTTGAAGTGGAACGAGTATAGGTGAGCGCATGTGGGGTTGGAGAAGAATGAGTGAGTGGTAGTGGATGTGCAACCATGCAGGTTGCAGTGGAACATGTGGAGGTGTGTAGAGAGCAGGTTGGGGCTACGCGTTGAAGAGCATGCAGAGGAGAGGAGGTAGGGCATGCGTAGAAGGGGTGTAGGAGAAGGAGCGCAGGGAGGAAGGGTGGTCGAGATGAGGATGACACGAGAAGAGGAGGCTAGGGATAGCATGGCAGAGGGAGGAGTAGGGAATGCAGGAGCAGGCCAAGGAGGGTGGTGAGAAACCATAGGAGCGAGGAGCGAGGGAGGAAGAGAATAGGAGCAGACGGATGTCCTATGGAGGAAGTGTGTGCAAGAAAGTGGGAGAGGGACAGCGGAAGACAACAGGAGGGGTAGGCCGATGAGAAGGACGCGGGTCTAAGGAGAAGTGGAAAAGGGTGGGGAAGGGCGTGGATGACATACGAGGGGCACAAATCTAGGAGTGCAACAACAGTGGAGGCGCGATGGGAATTGCAGTGGCACTAATTACTTTTTTTTCGCTAGTGTTCTGATTTAGGGCTCTTCTTCAATCCAATTTCGCAGTCGAATCATTCTTCTTCATGTAATTTTTTTATCTTTACAAGGCCAAAAACTAGTATTGGTCAAGGACCAAGTATTTGAGAGAAACTCTGAATGAATGGTGTGGCCAATAGCCTGGATCAGAATGGCTCTAATACCAATGGAACGACAAAATTGTTTCTTAAGGAAATAACCAGCACAAATAAGCCAGATTACAATAATCCATGTCTAAATATGTTGAAAAGTTACCTAGGAAGTGTTTGTCCACCTAGAATTGCTTTGGGGTGGACAAGAACACTTTAAATGGTGACCCCTAGTCATTTGTATTTAATGAAGTGTGATGTACTTTATGTTTTTAAAGTGACTTCATTAAAAAGGCTAAAGTTATAGTTTTCTTTAAGTTCATATTTAAATTAAAGTTGAGTGAGTGATTAAATTAAAAGGGGTTGCTCTCACTTTAATAAATGACATGAGGTGCACTAAATGTCATTTATTAATTAATTAATGGAGCATTTAATGTGAACCCTTCATCTAATCTAATATTGACCATTAGATTGAAGAGGAATTTGCCATGAACAAAAAGGGACTAGAGCAAGGCAAACGCATCTCATTATTCACTTAAGGAAGAGAATTTTTGGAGTGAGGAAGAAGACGAGTAGTGAGGGTTTTGAAGAGATTTCATTACCAGTAGGAGAGAGAAATTCAAAAGAAAATTTTGGGCACAAAAATTAAGGAGAGTTTTGGCACAAATTTCAAGAAGAATGAAGTACAGATTGGGCACAAGTTTCGAGGACCGTACAGGCAGTTTTTGGCATAGATTTCGAGGCATCGATTTCTGCACTGAATTCGAGAATCTGTATAGTGTATAGATTGCACAGTTTTTGAAATCCGTACAGCAGTACTGTTGCATAGTTTTCGAGGTGTACGGACTGACAAGACCGTACAGTACAGTCTGCACAAATTTTGAGGAAATCCATACAATACGAATTGGGCACATATTTCGAGGTGAAGGTACAAAAAATTAATTTATGTCTGTGCAGCAAAATCAGGGCACGGTTTCCAATGTTAATTTGACACAGAAATCGAGGAGAAAACAACATTAAATGTTCAGATTTTCGAGAAGAAAATTTGATAAGTATTGTTGTTAATTTTCTGTATTTTACCTGAATAAATAATAAATCTCTCTCTTAGAAACAGGGTTTCCCTTAGGGGTTTTATCCTCGGCCATTGGTCAAAAATATCAGTGTTATTTTCATGTGTGTTGGGCTGATTTAAATTTCTAAGTTTAAAATTTTTATTTTAAAAGAAAAATTTCTGAGTTTGAAATTTTTATCGTAAAAGAAAATTTTTTGATTTGTTAAATTTTGAAAAAGAATTCCATGTGTTTCAGTTTAGTCAAATTTTGATAAAAATTTGTGCATACAAAGGTTTGGGCATCAAACTATGCAGAGAAGCAAACAAGCTTGAAATCAGGTTTGGGTTCTCAAAAACTTTCATGGTATCAGAGCACAGTTAAAATTACAAAATTTGGACATTTGGAAAAACAAGGGTTTGTGGAGAAATATTCTTGAATAGATTGCTTGAGAGTTACAGGTTGTAGCCATGGTGTTTGGTATTAGAGTTGAAGACGGGTTGGATGGGGCTACAAATTTTAGTCCATGGAAGGCTAGAATCAGTTTGATACTTGAAGAAATGAACTATGGGAATCAGTTTGATACTTGAAGAAATGAACTATGGAACATAGCTCACAGTACAACTGCTAATCATGTAGTAGCACCTGTTGATGCAGTTGATAAGGTTGCTTTCGTGAACAGATATGTGAAGGAAAGAAGGATTATACTTGATGTCGTGAAGGATCATATAATCCCTCACATATCAGCAAAAACACATGTTTTTTAGATATGGACATCTTTAACAAATCTTTACCAGAGTTCAAATGAAAACAGGAAGATGGTGTTGAGAGAGAAGTTGAAGAATGTTCATATGAGCAAAGGGGAAGCCATGGCTTCCTATCTTACCAAGATCACGCAGGTAAGAGGTGAGCTTGCAGTTGTAGGAGAGGTTATAGAGAATATTGAGATGGTGTGTACATCCTTAAATGGCGTGACTCAATAGTGGACCGTGTTTGTGCAAACTATCATTAGTAGGGAGAACATGCTCACATGGGATCAATTGTGGGATGATCTCACATAGGAGGAGACATGGAGGGGATACTTACAGGGAAGTTCGTCACATCATAGAGATGATGAGGAGAATGTGGCGTTGGTAGCCAAAGGGAAGAAGAAGAAGAAGTTCAAGAAGGGTTCCAAGGATGGATCCAAACAGCATGATGGGGAGAAGGACATGAGCAAAGTGAAATTATTTGCTTGCCAGAAGTTTGGACACTATACTGGACAGTGTCCAAACAAGAAGAAGAAGAAACAACATACAGTAGCTTCAGCAGAGATTGATGAGTTTGTTGCGAGATTTGAGAGAGACTTTTCTCACTTTGCAAGTGTTAGTGTTGAGAGAGCATCTTCTATCACCAGCAGGAACATTCAGGGTCATATAGAGCATCCCATGATTGTTGGGCATTCTTTGAGTGCTACCACTACTTCCTCCACTTGGTACATTGATAGTGGAGCTTCCAGTCACATGAATGGTGATTGAGACATGTTCACCGATATGTCAAAGACAGAGTTGGAGTTGGAGGTTGTATTGGGAGATGACACAGTGGTGAGAGCAATTGGGCGTGGGACTGTTCGTTTTGACAAGGAATCCATGTAGCCTATGTTTTTTAGGGATGTATTGTATGTCCCTGGGTTGAAGAAGAACCTTGTTTCAGTTTCCATGATTGAGGATAGAGGCTTTGGTTTATATGTCTTTGATGGGAAAGTTCACATCTTTCCCAAGGCAACAGGTCCATCTGATTTGCGTGCGATTGGAGTCAGATGCAGGAAACTCTAAAAGCTTCTCTTCTAGCCACATCATGCACTATCACACACTCAGGGCAGCAGTGGGTTGTGTGAGTTATGGCACAGGAGGATGGCTCATCTTCACCATCCAGCTTTGAGGATTCTAAGAGAGATAACTACAGGTATGCCAGAGTTCAGCACAGAGTCGAGTGGTGTTTGTAGAGGGTGTGCTTTGGGAAAGTACACCAAGACTGCTTTTCCAAGCAGTGATTCCATATGAGAGGGAGTGCTTCAGTTGATACATTCATATTTGTGTGGTCCCAAGTCATCTACCTCTTTAACAGGATATGAGTATTATGTCACATTCATCGATGACTTTTCCAGGAAGACCTGGATCTATTTCCTTAGAAGCAAGAAATCAAAGGAAGTCTTGCTTCGATTCCAAGAGTTCAAAGCTCTTGTGGCTAACCAGGCAAAAAAGAAGATCAAGGTACTTCGATCAGACAATGGGGGTGAGTATACTTCCCATGCTTTCAATGAGTTATGTAGACGGGAGGGTATCAAGAGGCAGTTGACAGTTCCTTACACTCCACAGCAGAATGGAGTGGCTGAAAGGAAAAACTGTTCGATAGTGGGTGCAGCGAGATCCATGTTGCATGATTAGAGTCTTCATTTATTTCTATGGGCAGAGGCATGTAGCAATGTTGTTTATGTTCTGAACAGGAGTCAGCACCGTGCCTTGGGATGCAAAACTGCTGAGGAGATGTTCACAGGGAAAGTTCTTGCGATAGGTCACTTTCGTATATTTGGTTGCCTTACATACTCACATGCCTCTTCTAAGAAGAGGATAAATTTGGAGGCTACATGAGAGAGGGGTATATTTGTTGGTTATGACGATACTTTGAAGGCTTTTCGTATATACCTTCTTGCACAGAGGAAAGTTGTGGTGAGGAGAGAGGTGAAGTTTGAGGAGGAGAAAGCCTTCAGGAGATCTCTAGATTCTGAGATAGAGGAGCAACAAAGTACTCCATAGGTGACAATTCAAAGTTCAGCGAGTCAGAGCACAGGGTCACTAGTTTTAGGAGTGACTGGGTCACAGGTTATAGGTTGATCAGTTTCAGGGGCTCAGTCTACAGGGACTTCTGGTACAAGGACAGGTTCACAGGTTACACCTTCAGGTAATTCGGGTACTCTTTGTACATGTTCAGGTTTACCAAGGACAGGATCTATTTAGGTTTACCAGGGACAGGATCTCAGACCGTTGGTACTTCTTCAAGAAGACATTTGTCTAATGAGGATGTAGAGGATAGTCTGCAACAGGATGCTTCCTCAAAGAAGAGAAAGCCAAGTTGGCTTAAGGAGCTTATGAAGGAAGCAGAGGAGTCTGTCAGACCACCCAGGAGGGAGGTTAGAGAGAGCAAGGCACCTGAGAGATTTTCGAGCTATATGGCATAGGTGACTAGCTTGCGTGATACCGTTCCTACCACTTTTGAGGAGGCTTCCATACACCAATTTTGGAGAGATTCCATGATGGAAGAGTACAATTCCATCATCAAGAATGGGGTGTGGAAAGTGGTTCCGAGACCAGAGGGGAAGTCAGTTGTGACTTCCAAGTGGCTTTACAAGATAAAGCATGTTGCAGATGGCATCATCGAGAAGTATAAAGCTCATTTTGTTGCGTGTGGGTTCTCAAGGGTAGAGGGAGTTGACTATGATGAGACCTTTGCGCCAGTGGCCAGATTTTCTTCGATCAAAGCAGTGATCTTTGTCATGGCAGAGATGGGTTGGAAGATCCATCAAATGGATGTGAAGACCGCTTTTCTCAACGGTCTTCTACAGGAGGAGGTGTATCTGGAGTAGCCACAAGGCTTTGAGGTGTATGAGAGAGATTGTCATGTATGTAGGCTAAAAAAAGGCCTTGTGTGGTCTAAAGCAAGCCCCTCGAGCTTGGTATTCCAAGATTGATTCCTACTTACTTTCGATTGGGTTTCAGGAGAGTGAGGAAGATCTCAACCTATACTGCATTCTGGTTGGTGATGTTCTGCTCATTCTTCTGCTATATGTTGATGACTTGTTCATTACTTGGGGAGAGCACCTGATTGATGCTTGCAAGAAGGATCTTGCTTTAGAGTTTGAGATGACTGACCTTGCGTTGATGTGCTATTATTTGGGGATGGAGATTTGGAAAGAGGATAGACATGTTTTCCTGGGGCAAGGAAAATATGAAGCAGATGTTCTGAAGAGGTTTTGGATGGACGATTGCAGACCCATGTCTACACCCATGATCACCAACTGGACGTAGCTTCATGCTTCTGAGGGAGAGTTGGTTGATCCTACTTTATATCGTCAGCTTATTGGTTCGTTGATGTATCTAGACAACACCAAACCAGATCCGAGTTTTGCGGTCAACACTCTCAGTCAGTTCATGGTTGATCCCAGGAGAGTGCATTGGACTACCACAAAACAAATCTTGAGATATCTTGCTGGTACATTTTATTATGGCTTGGACTACAGGAGATCTAGTGGAGTGGGATCAGTTGGATTTACATATTCAGATTGGGTAGGTAGTGTTTTGGATCGGAAGAGCACTTCTGGTTGTTGCTTCAGCTTGGGATCAGCAATTGTGGCTTGGTTTAGCAAAAAGTTCGTAGCATTGAGTTCTGTTGAGGCTGAGTATATGGAAGCGAGTCAGGCTAGTTGTGAGGCTGTGTGGCTTCGCAAACTAATGGTAGACTTGTTTGATCAGCAGCCGAGTGCTACAGTTATACATTGCGATAATCAGAGTTGCATCAAGCTCTCTGAGAATCCAGTATTTCATAACAGGTCAAAGCATATAGAGATCAGATATCACTTTATCAGATACTATCTTCAGAGAGGGGTGTTGATGAAATTGTCATTGATGCCAACATGGTCTTGATTTCATTGATGCCACCACTTTGCTGAAGATGTTGAAGACCCAGCTAATGATGCAGAAGACCCTAGAGATGGTCTTGAAGCCCTCGTAGACATGATGCCTCTTGCCTGATGAAGAAGCCTTGAACCTTGAAGGAATGGTGAAGGCAAGGTGGGTCATTTGTATGATGTGGCATGTTGATAACATAACCCTTGAACCCCTTGAAGCTCTTGAAGTATATGGAGTCTTTGATGTGTTGATGAACAAGTCTTTGCTCATCTCATGATGCCCATGAAGGTAGTGGAGCCACTATTGCCCTTTGTAGTGGACAAGCTTGTGTGGAGCCCTTGGTATGCTGTAGATGATGCCCATGAAGGCCATGGAGCCCCTGTCTTTGATTCTGATGGCTAAGCCAGGGTCTTGCATAGAAGTATCCACAAACCCAGCTTCTACTATAGACATGGCTAAATGAACAGCCTTCACTCAAACCAATTAATCAATGTGCAAAATGACGTGGAAACACTATTCTGTTAGGTCAGCTCTATTTAATTAAAAATCAAATTGTTATGTGATGTCGGCCCAAAAAAAATTGTTATGTCGGCTTCAAAAATAATATATGAGGTCGGCTCCAAATTTAAAATATTTTAATATAGCAGGTCGGCCTTAAGAAAATATGAAAAATGGGTATAAATACCCTTTCAACGACCTCATTTAGAAGAAGAAAAAATTTGGGGTTAGCTCTGAGAGTTTACTGAGGCAAGAAATTCGCTGGGTGGAAATTTTCGGTGGAGCACTGAGGAGATAAGCAGCAAATTGTGGAAATTTCTGTAAAGGAGCAATGAAATTCGGTTGAGTAGCATAGATCTCTGATTTTCAGCAGAGGATCAGCAGGTTAAATTTTTGTATGGTGACAGTTCAATTTTGAACTGATCTAGGGCTCGTTTTCTTTACCACCAGCAGATCCAGCGTTGAAGGATCATTTAAACATAATCCAGTGAAGAGATGATAAGAAGCTCGCTAGACTGAGGAAAATTTCTAGTGGAGGAGCAGTCAACAATTGAAATTTTGGAGGTAGCTGTCAAGGGTTAAAAACAGTTCTCTTTTTATTCTTTTGTAATGACAGTTTATTGGTTAATCACTGAGGAAAGCCGCAGTTAGACAGAGGAAATTTTCGGGCTACAGCAGTGGAGTTCGTGGGTAATGTAGAGCTCTGAAATTTCGGGTGTACAGACAACTGAGGGCAGCCGCAGTATAGGAGAGTTTTTTTTTCTTTCTTTGTTAGTTCTGGTATATACCTTCTCATATTGGGTGAAGTCATACACTGAGACAGCCGTAGTCATTTGCATCTGGACAGCAGGTTGTTTTAGCTCAGGTTCATGAGCAGATCTGAAGTTTTACAGTATTTAGGTCTGAATTTATAATAGGGCATCAAATCATCAACTATCTTTTGAAGTAATTGTTATACATTCTTTATCTCAGGGAGCTTCATTGGAGAAATGGTTGATCTTGAAACAATGGACTGTTTTGATAAAGACTATAGCAGAAACTTGATGTGAATTTACCTTATTGGTTGTGTAACCTTTGATGACTTGATGTGTGTGTGGACAAGGAGACTTACAGGATTGTAGCAGCTACTTCTCATGACTGAAGCAACATACAGTACATTGTTATGTGCTCAGACATTAAGCAATGACATGGTATGACTTTGATGAACAGGATGACAGATACATGATCTTGTATAGCAGTGACATACAATGACACGATGACATGATAGTGGACAGTGTTGATGAACAAAGGATAAGTAAGTGTTGATAAGCAGAGGGTTTTTCACAGTCATGAGTTTGTCTTTGCAAGTGGAATGGCACTTCCACAGTGACCTTGTTAGCGTACAGTAAAACATTCAGCAATGCTCAGTGATGACTTATATGGTCAGAGGTATACAATGATGTGCTAGAGAAGTTTACACTATTGTATGATAATGAAGAGGAGAAGTGATCCTATGAAGGCATCTGAGTTTGTTTGCAGCAGTAGCTAAAGGTGATTAAGGTCTAATTTGTCAAATGGTTGAGATCTTTGAAAAGGTATATCAAATTATATATCAGTGGTGAAGTTACAGTCTTTAATTTGGACACAGTAATGTGAGAAAGTGCCCTTCAAACACCGCTCTCAGACAAAGCCCTACAGTAATCAAGAAGAGGTAGACACATGTCAAGTTCTACCCTTGATGACGAAAGCAGCAGAGGAAGGTATCCAAAGATCATGTATTCAACTTGATTAAGCAGGCTTTATCCACAGTCCAAGTGGATATGTTTTGCAGACAGAGTTTTGAATGCCCTAAATGAGGTAGCAGTTACAGGCACAAGGTATGACAAATATACTTTTATCTTATGATGATATACATTCTTACAGTGAGGTGTGAGCAGGTGTGAACAGTAAAGAAGTGATGATATTTATCTTATGATGAATACAGTACACAATAGTGCAATGATTGAAATGAAGGCATGTATGCTCTGAAATTGTGTACTCAGAAAGCGTATACAGGGTGATGCTTGATGAACGGTTTTAAAGTAATATGCAAAAATATCTATGATGTGCAAGAATGATGTAGCAGTGGTTTATGTGAAGTGATGTAAAATGGTTTATGCTGAGTGGTATGTACAGAAGTGAGTGAACAATGTTGACTGCATAGTGATGATACAACTCCTATGCCTTGTCATGTCATACACTATGATGTAAACTATAATGCAAACCACATGGTGATGCATATCCTATGTTGGCATGTCCAGGAGACTAATGTTTGACAGACTTTGTTGATAAAGCTATCAACTTGATGATGAACTGTGACAATGATGAGATGAGTTGATCTTGTTGAGGATGTACACTCTATGTTACAGACCTTGTATTGATAAAGAGCAGAGATTGATGATCAGCGATAGGAGCCGTATGCTGACTTGACTGTGAGCAGCATTTATAATGAGCAGTATGAGTTGTATTAACCAGCAAAAGAAGTACTGATCAGAGGATAATTTGCAGCAGTAGATGGCCAGCAATAGTGTTGACGAGCAGACCTATGATGAGCAACAGTGAGCAAATGAACAAGATGACTGACGAGCAGTGTTACAGCAGAGTTTATATGATGAGCAGAGAGGTTGAGCACCATTGATGATGAGCAGATGAGCATGCGTTGAGACAGTTGACAGCAATTTAAAGAGACAAGTGATTGATGAGTTGATGTAACAGTAAGCTTTAATTGTAAATGCAAGCTTATCTTGCTTTTTGAGGTTAGGATACCTCAAACCCTTCTTAGCAGGGTCTAAGAAAACCAGGCAGGGTCCTGGATGCAGAGTAGGTGCACTATGTATCAGTAGGTGCTGATTTTGCCTAACGGTTGTAGCCGAACCAAAACTAATATAAAAATATTACAAATTTATATGGTGTGGTGTTCTTCTGTGTTATGGTTCTTGATGAGTTAAATGCTATGATATATGAATGATGAAGTTTATGAAATGATTGGTAGAATAATGAAATGATGAATTGGTAGTTAAGTGTGACAGGTCAAGAAAAGTTGTAAAATTGCTTTACACTGATTCACCCCCCCTCTCAGTGTCTACAAGGGGTTGTACAGTTGCAGTATGTTTCTACATATGAGTAGGTGGCTGACATTCTCACGAAGGATTTGGGTAAAGAGAAGAATGTCTACTTTAGAGATAAGTTGGGAGTGGTGAAAAACACTTTCCTCGGTAAGAGGGAGTGTTGAAAAGTTACCTAGGAAGTGTTTGTCCACCTAGACTTGCCTTAGGCTGGACAAGGACACTTTAAATGGTGACCCCTAGTCATTTGTATTTAATGAAGTGTGATGTACTTTATGTTTTTAAAGTGACTTCATTAAAAATGTTAGTCATGGTTTTCCTAAGTTCATATTTAAATTAAAGTTGAGTGAGTGATTAAATTAAAAGGGGTTGCTCTCACTTTATTAAATGACATGAGGTGCACTAAATGTCATTTATTAATTAATTAATGGAGCATTTAATCTGAACCCTTCATCTAATCTAATCTTGACCATTAGATTGAAGTGTAAGTTGCCATGAACAAAAAGAGACTAGGGCAAGGCAAACTCATCTCATTATTCACTTCAGGAAGAGAATTTTTCGAGTGAAGAAGAAGAAGAGCAATGAGGGTTTTGAAGAGATTTCATTACCAGCGAGAGAGAAATTCAGAAGAAAATTTTGGGCATAAAAATCAAGAGTTTTGGCACAAATTTCGAGAAGACTAAAGAGCATATTGGGCACAAATTTTGGAGATCATACAAGCAATTTTTGGCACATATTTCGAGGCATTAATTTCTGCACCAAATTCAAGAATCCATACAATGTACAGACTGCAGAGAAACTAAGATTCTGTACAGTGTACGGACTACACAGTTTTTGAAATCCGTACAACAATACGGCTGCATAGTTTTCGAGTTGCACGGACTGATAGGACCGTACAGTACAGTGTTCACAAATTTCGAGGACATTTGTACAATACAAATTTGGCACATCTTTTGAGGTGAAGGTACAGAAATTTAATTTTTGTTCGTACAGCAGAATCAAGGCACTCTTTCCAAGGTGAAGTTGACACAAAAATCGAGGAGAAAAACAGCATTAAATGTTCTTATTTTCGAGAAGAAAATTCGATAAGTATTGTTGTTGATTTTCTGTATTTTACCTGAAGAAATAATAAATCTCTCTCAGAAACAAGTTTTCTCTTAGGGGTTTTATCCTGGACCATTGGTCAAAAATATCGGTGTTATTTTCATGTGTGTTTGGCTGATTTAAATTTCTGAGTTTGAAATTTTTATCTTAAAAAAAAAATTATGAATTGTTAAATTTTGAAAAAGAATTCCGTGTGTTTCAGTTTAGTCAAATTTTGATAAAAAAATTGTGCATACAAGGGTTTGGGCATTAAACTATGTAAAGAAGCAAACAAGCTTGAAACCGGGTTGGGGTTCTCAAAAACTTTCAAAATAAAATATATGATGGATATATGATGGATAAGATAAGAGATGATATTACAATGATAATGTTGCTTGTATAAATACCCATGTTGGGTACCCTTTCGTAAAGAGACATAACCTTTCATCAAGGTGTCTCTTCATTAAGTATTAGTTTATTTAATTGTTAATAATTATTATTGTTTATGTATTATATATTTTGTTCATTACAGGGGCGCACTGGTTGGGGAAACCCTCTTCGCATCTCTCGAATTGTTGTGTTAACAGGGAGTAGTTTTATTTTACAATCAATCATTTTCTCTTATTTTTATCTTCGTACTTGCATTTGTCATTTTTCTTGTCAATCTCATCGTTGTGTACTTGGTTGAGAAGGAGAGAGGGTGCCCCTGTGGGTTCCTAGGAGACTTTGATAGAGCTGGATCTTTACCATTGTTCCACTTGATCTGTGCGGGAATAGTCTTCATGACTCTGGCATTCATCCTCAGAAACATCGGGTAAGTTCTTCCAGGTAAGATCTATCTTTATTCTATGTATCTAATTGGGGTTGCATTTTCCTTTCACAACAAAACCCTCACTTAAACACTCATCCTTTTGTTTAGTAGGTTCTAGTTTGCATCGGTTAATAAAACTTAAAACCCACTTTGGAATAATCACAAAACCCCTACTTCTAAATTTTCACAATCATCGGACTCCATTTTCCCATCTAACACACTGGTCTGGTTTTTAGGGGAAGACACCCTCCTTGGGAGGAGTGGGTATTTCCAGATCCACAAACTAGGTATTGCTAGTTTCACCTCCAATTACCTTATCTTACACCTAGCAATCAATTCAAGTGTCTAATTTCACTTAATTTCACCATTTACCCCTAGATCAAGTTTCCATGCTTAAAATCCTAGGGTAAATTGGGGCTTTTCATATGACACTCATAAGCTCTTAGTAGCTGCGCAAAACTCTAATTAACAATCCTACTAAGAGGTCTAATCAAGATTCCTTGGGTTATCGACTTGTCTTCCTCATTTGTAGGGATTTTGGTTAGATGGACGCCCCCAGGGGTTAGTATTTTCACTGAGTTTGAAGTGTCAATATCCTTGATTAACGTGACATCTGAATTCTTTCAGAGGTCTAGGATATCGTCGGTCACGATTTTAGTTGCCTTCCCCCTCTGTCATCCTGAATAAGATCACCTTACAAGGCAACTATAAAGATCGTGATAACATTTTTGGTGTCGTTGTCGAAGAGGTAGAGGCTTAGCTTGGTTCATTATATGTACCGTTGATGTCTGTGAATGCTTTTATTTTCATATTCATTCATATCACATCCGGTTTAATTCTAGTGATTGCATTTTTCAATTAGTTAACTCTGCACAATCACTACGTTTTATTATTCATCTCTCCTGCGACATTAATTTTTCAGTGAACGCGGTAATTTGTTCACCTGGCGACTTTCCTGAGGGACCTACCCATGAGTATAACCTTCGAAGCCGCAATAATTAAGAAAGTTCCTTGACACATACCTGAAATCAGAACAATAATCTTAAAAATCATCCATCAAATTTCTTTTGGAGGGTTGTTAACTCACTAAGACAAATTTTGGATAACCCTATAGAAAATTCTCATTCAAGCTAGTTATATATCTAATCCGACTCTCCAACCAATAATATAAACTCTTACACTCCTCCAACCAGTCCACCCAAAGTAAATTTTCAAATGGCTAACACAAACCCCCCAGCAAGACCTAGGCTCTTTGGACACAAAACTAAGCCATCTCCCTTTAATTTTTCCCGTATCCAAGGTGCTCCTCATGACATGCCGAAGAAAAACTTTGATCAACTTCCTAAGTTCAATAGTTCTTATGCGATCCATGTTGAGGAACATATTGAAGCAGTATGGATTTATATCGAAGCATATGGAGCCGAAACCGAAGATGTATACATGAGAGCCCTTATGTTTTCTTTAGAGGGAGATGCATGTGGATGGTTCCATAGGTTACCTGCATGGTGATAGATGGTTATGACACATTTTCCAAAAAAAAACTCATTGAAGGGTGGTCAACCAAGCCAGACAATAGGTTCCTTTTAAATCAACTCTTTGAGGTCAAAAAGAAAGAGGATGAGTCGATCCATGAGTTCAGTGTTTGATTTGACAAACTTATCTCTAATGTTCCCCGAGACTTGAGACTTACTGAACAAGCTATCTTTATCGTTTAGTTAAATGCTTTTGAAGGATGGTTTGGTTTAAATCTTAAACAAAAGAACCCTAAGGACCTCAAAACAACTCAAACGTCAGCCAAGAAAGTAGAAGCTATGGGGAAGAAGAATTTGTTTGATACATATGCTCCCACATCTTCACGTAGTGAAGCAAAACCTAGGAAAGCTAATCAACCTATAGCTGAAAAAAAAACCAACCTTGGAGGGAATGTACAAAATGATGAAAAGTTTCACATTGTTCACCAAAGACATAGCAAGGGCTAGGGATAATGAACGATACAAAAATTCCTATGGCCCTAGACCTTATTGGAATAATCAAAGAGGGCCAATATATGACAATAATAGACAAGCCCCTAGGAGAAATGAAGCAACAGAAAATAAGAATGTGAACTTATGTGAGAAACTTGAGGAAGATCTAGAGGTCTTTGATCCTGAAGATCATGGGATAAATTTGGTTGAAAATTTCACTATTGATGATGACTTCGATAGAATCTTACTTGAAGAGAGTGACTGGGATGAAGAAGAAGATATGGTATGTAACATAACACAACTCACTGTCCAGGTTTACCAATGCATAAACAAAGATCAAAACATTACACCTTGTCTAGATCAACATTTACATACAAATGAGGAAGAAGTAGAACAAGATCATTGCGATTATGACTTGGGTATTGACATTGAAAAAGAACTATATAAGGTTGTGCAAAGTGTACCTCTAAGTGAATTCCTAAAGTTACCCACAGTTAACGATCAAGTTCAAAAAAATATATATAAAATACCCATAGCGAATGCTCCTAGGATCACTTACAAGTCTTGCCACATTTAGAGTGCTAGAGGTAGGGAGGTAGAAGAGGATCCTCCCATTCATATCCATACTGTTATATATGAGAGAAAGAGTGGAGGACATCCTCCTTTCTATCTCACATTGCACATTAACAACCTCTTACTCCACAATTGCATGTTAGACTCAGGAGCAGCCATGAATGTCATGCCTCTGCAAATTATGAAAGAAATGGGATTAGAAGTTACCCGTCCATATGGAAATGTTTGTAGAATTGATTCAAGGGGTGTCCAAGCAAATGGTTTAATCAAGAATTTAAAAGCCGGCTTATTTGCTTGCCCCGACTTGAATACCATGATGGATGTAGTGGTAATTGATCTTCCCCCTGTTTATGGTATGTTAGTATCTAGGAAGTGGGCAGCTGGATTAGGTGAATATATCATGATGGACTTATCATCTGCATGCAGACCTAATTCTAACGGGGATCTAGTTAGAATCTGTAGGAAACATTTCATCGATGGGTGTCTCGAAACTTTTGAGGATGGTATAAAAAATACTTATGGGAAAGGTAGTTTGAGCATTAAAGGAATAAACTTGGTAAATAACGATGAGGATTATCCACTTGTTTTCTTTATGGGAGTAGGTATTTCTGAGTCTCAAGACGAAGATGATGTAAGGTTTAGACAAGAGCTTATCCATCATAAACTGGTAGGAGAAATCTCTTGTAATAGTTTTGGACATTTCTCTGATGCCCCTGATCATTTATCCCAATTATCTGTAGAAGTCACAAAATCTATCCCACGAAATGAGTCTTTTACTACGAGTGAATATATGCCTTATCCATTGAGAATAAGAACTTATTGTCATATTCAAGAGATTCGACAACATCTGAGAGATAACTTGGCACGAGAGATGACCAAGCGTACCCATCGGAGTTGGGAATAAGATGCTTTAATTAATGATGCTCCTGGTGAGGAATTTTCTCTGAACAACTTAATCATCTTTCAAGAAAATAACTACACACATGTAGCTGAAAGTGAAACCCAAACCTTAGTTCCTCCTAATGATATAGTAACTCAATATAAACAAACAAATCATGGAACAAGTCTTAGTAACTTTCGCTACCCACAAGTTTCACATTTCCCAGGCTTCTTGCTACCTCCAGAAAGACCTACCGAAGGAAATAATGATGCATCTCACATTCCTACAATTCAATTATCCTCCTTGGAGGATGAAGTAGAAAGAAATATGTCTGAAGCTTCTTGAAAAGGAAAGTTACCAATGCCCCAACGAGAAGCAAACAGCTTGATCATTCTGATAATATGATTTTTGGACTGCGGGGGAAACAATTAAGCAGGTTATATCAACGCACCCAAGGGAGGTTAATAGTGAGTCTCATGAGTCAAAAAGATAAGTAAGAGAGATCTTGGTTGGAAGAATTGCACTTCCAATAGACGAGGGTCCTCCAAGTTTCAATGCTATACCAGAAAGAGGTAGGACCATGTCATTTCCCCGTACCCGAGGCAACAATGTTGCCTCCATAAAACCTACACGTGATATTCAAATTGTTACATCATCTATTAACCAACGCAGGTACACATATGGTGATAAGGTTATTGTTGAAAATTGGGCCTTTAATCATATTTCTAGACAATCAGGAATTATTTGGATGGGACCATTAACAATAGAACGATTTGAAGGTAACATGTATTATTTGTCTACTGTAGATAGTCATAAATTCGAAATTCCTGTGAATCAAATTTATTTGAAGAACTGTCCCTGGCATGACTTAGCACATCACTTGTTCATACCCTGTTAGAGTAGGTAGGATTGAATAAGCTCCTCTAAGTAGTAGTCCGAGTCTTTTCGTTTTGTGTTGCATGTATCTTGAGTCTTTTATTGAGCCTTTTTGGCCATTGAGTCTAGCCCCTTGCATTTATTTAAAGTATAATTTATTCTCAATACTTTATTTACAACATTTTATTACCAACATTGTTTTTATCAGTTTATTTTACGCATGTATTTTTCCCATACATGTTGCTATGGTATTTCTTGTTTCCATGTGCGGAAACATGTACACCTGAAGAAGAAGAAAATTTAAGTGTTGGATTCTTTGTTGTTGAGATGGTGTTGTGAGCCAGAGCTTTCTGAGGTTCTCAAGCGCTCTCTCCCTTCGAGCACTTGTCCTAGCTGGAGCCATATGTTATCACATATATCGTAGTTGGGCTACCATGATGCAGCATGCAGCATATAGAGTGATCTCTTTATATTTTCCATTGAGCCAGACATATTGTGGGGATACAACATGGATCATTTTTTGCAGACATAGCCATTTAGAGCCTTTGTTTAGCAGCAGTTTCAGTTTATTTCCTTGCCAAGACTGAGATATCCTTGTCCATTGAGATGATTTCAGTGGTGACTTAGTTCATTTGAGCAGAGTAGCAGGTATGGTACACTGTTACAGATGGGCATATCAGATAAAGACATGTATATGGTGAGATCAGGTATATGGCTCCTTGGTTGGATTTTGTTCTTGGATGTATACTAACACCTAAGCTTGTTATGTCATAATGATCATGGTGACCTATGCTTATACTAAATATATATGGATGCTTAAACTTGTGTTGAGAATGATTAAAGAATCTAATGTTGACGACTGTGGCTTATGCCATGCTTTGCACAACTTTTAAACTTTAGTGATATGTAGGTTCCATGTATCATGTGTCCCCATACATCCAGTTCATCCATAATTGTTTTACTCCCATGACCTGTGTTGATTGAGACTTGTGAGATTAGAGATTTTTTCCCCATCTTGACCCCTGTGCATGATAGACTCCATGTTTTTATGTGTCTTTGGCTATGAAGTATGTGGCTAGGTCAGTGTGGTCAAGTTCATCAGATGGTTTTCCTTTAGTATTCAAAACAAGTCCTCCACCCACTAGTGTATTTTAGACACTATTTGGCTATGAAGTATGTGGCTAGGTCAGTGTGGTCAAGTTTATCGGATGGTTTTCCTTTAGTATTCAAAACAAGTCCTCCACCCAATGGTGTCTTTTAGACACTAAAGCATCGAAACGCATAAATGTGATATCTAAATGATGCAAAATATGAAAGTTATAAATTAGTCAGTGGCCAAAGGATGAGCACTCATTCCTTGTATAATGTTTGGCTCATTTGCCCCTACATGGCAACAAGGTGAGACTAGTCTGCAAATGTTATGTCTATCATTTTTTGGAAGCCCGGAAGGCTTTCAAGGGCACCTGCCTTTGGAGGTTGACTAGTGTTCCAAATTGTAAATCTGTTAAATGGAAACTTGCTAGAGCCTTAAGGAACCAAGCCCTTTATCCATTTGTGAGACACCTCCATCCCCTATTGCCATCTATCATGCATATGTCATTTTGGTTTACTGTATTTGTCATCATTTGAAGTGATCACATGGTCAAAACCAACTAGAGGTCATCACCCCTTACTTTGGCCTTGTTTTCCATCCTCACCCAACACTAGCAAATTGTTTAAACTTTGTAAGTATGGCATATACAAGAGACTTCAAGAAGGTTCAATGATTAAACCTAGGTATAACTTACTAGTTGTTGTTGTTATTATTGTCACCATGATTCTAAATAGCATAATTAAAGTTGGGTTTTAATATACATCTTGGAGCAGTTCTTACCTTGGATGCATGCAGGTTCGTCTTAGTTCAGCTTCTCACCTTCAATTTTGGTATTATGACCTAGTCAACCTAGTTGACCAAGTCAAACACGGTTCCCAAGGCAGTGACTAGAAAATTGACAATGCTTATATTTGCTCTAGACATGCCCAGGACCAATACTGCGGTTTCAATATTTAGAGTTTGGCCTTAGATTGCATGATCAATGATTATTATCACTTTATTATTGACCAGATCATATTTTTTATTACAAATGGCAGTTATTTTGGTTCTCCTAAGCCCCATGATGCTCCAGGGAGGCATAAATAGTCACTTGTAGCATTCTACTATGTCTCCAGAAACTCTTGTGCAGTCAGTTTGCCCCAGTTCGCAGCCTGAATGGATTTATGATGGCTTTTATTATTTATCGAAGGATGTACCATCAAAAAATGAACTAAGAAATCACTAAGAAAATCGATTTGGTTTGTGTGGTCAAGGAAATGGCAGAGAAATTTATCCATATGATGTATTATAGCTCTTTAGACACTTATACACCAGTTTCAGTCGTCAACATGTCCAAGATTATTTATTTGGCTCATCTAGTGAGGACGTCCCCCATGGGGCGCCCCTCACTTCGGCTACGTGATGTATGGCATTGTTATATCTTATGTTTTGATGTTGTAATGGGGCATAGAGAGAATTGAGCACCTAAGGTGACCCCCTTGATGTATTATCATGTTGTTGTGATGTATTTCGCCTTAGTAAGGCGTCATTGGGCAAAAGTGTGCCCCTCTTGACTTAGTCACGGTGATCCATGTCTTGATCCGTGTAAAAGTGATATCCATCGTTGATGATGTTTTAATCTCAACCGTTGGATAAAAAAGTAAGTTAGGGTTTGTGTCTCTCAAAAGATATATAAAGAAGAGACCCCCCCCCGCCCCCATTGTATCCCATCAGGAAATCTGGCACCATTGGCTCTTGAAGAATAATAGAGAATTTTTTCTGGGATCTCTTATCTTATGTGGATGATTGAAGAATGTTTTTTCTAATTGATTGATGCTATCTCTCGTTTGCATTGGAATATCGTGGTGAATATCTCTTGCATGTTTTGGATCCATAATTTTTACTTGCAGGGAAGAAAGCGATTTGACAGGGGCGCACTTGTTGGGGAAACCCTCTTCGCATCTCTCGAATCGTTGTGTTAACAGGGAGTGGTTTTATCTTACAATCAATCATTTTCTCATTTTCTTTACCTTCGTACTTGCATTCGTCATTTTTCTTGTCAATCTCATCGTTGTGTACCTGGCTAGGCAAGAGAGAGGGCACACCTGTGGGTTCCTGGGCGACTTTGATAGAGTTGGATCTTCACCATCGTTCCACGTGATCTATGCGGGAATAGTCTTCATCACTCTAGCATTCATCCTCGGAAACATCGAGTAAGTTCCTCCAAGTAAGATCTATCGTTATTCTTTGTATCTAATTGGGGTTGCATTTTCCTTTCACAACAAAACCCTCACTTAAACCCTCATCCTTTAGTTTAGTAGGTTCTATTTCGCGACAGTTAAGAAAACTTAAAACCCACTTTGGAATAATCACAAAACCCCCAAGTCTAAATTTTCACGACCATCAAACTTCATTTGCCCGTCTAACACACCGGTCTGCTTCTTAGGGGAAGACGCCCTCCTTGGGAGGAGTGGGTATTTCTATATCCACAAACTCGGTGTTGCTAGTTTCACCTCCAATCACCTTATTTTACACCTAACAATCAATCTAAGTGTCCATTTTCACTTAATTTCACCATTTTCGCCAATATCCATTTTATGCTTAAAACCCTAGAGTAAATTGGGGCTTTTCATATAGACACTCATAATCTCTTAGTAACTGTGCAAAACTCTAATTAACTACCCTACTAAGAGTTATAATCAAAATGCCATGGGTTATCGACTTTCCTTCCTCATTTTTATTGATTTTGGTTAAAGGAACGCCCACTTGGCTTAGTATTTTCATTGAGTCTAAAGTGTCGGTATCCTTGACTGACGTGACATCTGAGTTCTTTCAAAGGTCTTGGATATCGTAGGTCACAACTTTAATTGCCTTCCCCCTCTGCCATCTTGGATAGGATCACCTTACAGGGCAACTACGAGATTCGTGATAACAAGTACCATCCTCAGAATAAGGGAAAGTACCCGGTGGGTTTCCCAGGGATATGTATTTTACAAGAAAAATGATGATAACCATGACTCCAATATCTATGACAGAAGCAAGCATTACTTCTCTAACGTGCTTTTACAAATTTGATATATCTGCATATTAACTCTCTGTACACCATCTTTCCTACTGATTGCTAGCTTCATGAATATATACATTTCCAGAAACAGAATTTTGGAAGGCAAAATATCATCTACAGCAATTTCAACAGCAGCAGAATTGGTACTCCTACCAGGGATCTCATCATCATCACATTAATCAAGGAGGATCATTGCCAGAAAATAATGGGAGTACCACATGCTCAACCAAATTTAAATTCTTATGGGAGAAACAGTCAGGAATAGATCTATTCCACAAGGAACATCTACTTGTTCCCTGCCCTCCAACCAAACTACTTCTACCACCTGACAAGTCTTCAAAAATTCATGAATGGCAAGGACAACAGTTGTGTCAAAACTCATTGCCTAGATTGGACTGTCAGTGGAAAGGTTGCGTTCATATGATGACAATTTCCTGTTTGATTTTTCTTTATAACTATGTACTGTCAATAAAAAATACCATTTCAAATTAAGAAATCATTTTTCTGGCAACAAAAGTGCATTTTATTCTGTACGATATTTATGGTATATGTAAAAAAAGTAGGATACCATGCTTCTTCCTTTAAGAAAAAGAAAGCAAAGGAAATATCAAGACAATAAAATGTATGTTCCCGAATACTTTGAGAAGACATGTAGCTTTTTCCTGAGTTTGTGAAAATCTAAGCTCCTACTTAGCACATCTGCACATGAACAAAATTGAAAAAATTGACTAAACAATTGGATTAACAATTATGCAAAGAGAATAGATGCATTTGCATAACTAGGAAATAGAATCAACACTCGATATTCCATTTTACATATTTAAACCAGAAAATTAAATTCTGAAAATATCAAATGCATGCAGCATCATGTTACTCTGTTGTATATGCCCAACCTTGAAAATAAAGGATAACAATTTCACCTGCGAGAGTATTTTTCTTCACGCCTGTCATTATCTTTTTCATTTCTATCGTAATCTATTTTACTGTAATCCCTTGATCTCTTATCTTCATTTCTCTCATCGGAGCCCCTTGACCCTGAGCTTCTGTATTTTGCTTCTCTCCTATCATTATCTTTTTCATTTCTATCATAGTCTCTTTTACTGTAATGCCTTGACCTCTTATCTTCATTTCTCTCATCAATGTCCCTTGACCCTGAGCCAAAGAATTTTGCTTCTCTCCTGCCATTATCCTTTTCATTCCTATCATAATCTCTTTTACTGTGATCCCTTGACCTCTTATCTTCATTTTTCTCATCAGCATCTTTTGACCCCAAGCGAACATATTTTGCTTCTCCTCGGTCATCATTTTTATTTATATCATAATCTTTTCTACTATGACACCTTGATCTCCTTTCTTCATCTCTCTCAGCTGCATCAGTTGATCCTGATCCAAATCCTCTCCTGTTATGATCATTCTTCCTGCTAGGTGCTTTATCCATGTAGCGATTTTCATCATGCCTTGAGACACCACCCTTCTCATCTGTTAATCTATTATGGCTTGTCCTTTTCTCATCATACCTTGGCTGTCTAACATCCTCTCTTGATGTCGCCTCTTTATGTCCTGAAGTGTGCCTGTCTTGATTGCCAACATCTTTTGACCTTTGGCTAGGTTTTCCTGAAGGTATTGACCTGTTATCTTCATCTTGAATGCCATGTCTTGACTTAATTTCACCACCTTTGCTATCATCTCTAGGTTTTGACTGCTGTCCTCCTTGGGATGCATGCTCATATTGATCATGTCGCCATCTTGGACCACTGTCTTTGCCACCCCAACCAGTATTTGCGTTTCTCTGTCAATAACATGTCAAACAGCAAGCAAATCAGCATAAAAGTGAATGACAGTTTCAATCATCAAAGATTAAAGAAAACTGAAAGGTAAAACCAACAACAAGACAATCTAAATGCTGTTGCTACTTGCTAAGCCCTATGCCACTTGGGATGATCACCTAAACTCTGCATAATTCAACCCAAGATATATGGAAAGAAAAATGGTTTAAATGTTAGGTTTAAATGTATAAAGAAAATATTAATACTGCCTGGCTCCTACGTGGGGAGACGGAACAATTCCTAAAAGACCGTTGTAAGAAATGTCTGCTTCACCCTCTTATGTTCCTGTCAATGAATGAACTGACATAATGTACTAAACATATAGATGAAATGCATTGTTAACATATTTGTATTGGATAGAACAATGATATCCAACAATCAGTAAAAATAAAAGATAGAAGGAAGCAGCAACAAGGTGATGAACATGGGCAGAGGAAGTTACTACATACAACACATGCTCTTCTATGGTTGAAGAAGACAGTCTGCAAGATTGATAGGAGCAATCACACAGAAATTAAGCTCCATGTTTCCAAGAACTTCTAAGGTGGTTTTAGAAACATTACAAAAGTTCAAGACTAAACACTTGTAAAATCTGGCTACAGTTAGGTATTTATATGGCCTCAAACCAATGTTGAAAACAATGTTTCGGGGATTATATCTCCGAGGTTTTGGAAAGAAACTTATCAGAAATATTGGGAAAAACTTTAGAGATCATCAGAAAATGTTGGCAAGAAATGTGGACCTAAAAGGCTCAGAAAATATCAAACAATTGGAAACCTGAAAAACTCAGGAAAAATCAGAAATATCAGGAGAAACTGGAGATATTTGCAACACTGCCTCAAACACATTCTTTCAACATTTTACATCTTCTCCAATAAAACCTGAAAATAAGAAAACATCCATACTTTTCCATAGTAAAGATAGAATCATATTACTTGTTCATCATGTGAAAATCTGCAGGCAGACCCACGGTTGCATTCACCTCTCTGAAAAGCATAGCAAACACCGCGTTCCTCCCTTTTTTTCTGCTCTTCCTCTTCGTCCTCTTCTTTCTTCTTCTTGTAGTTTGCTACATGATCAACTCTCACAGTCCTGCCTATGATGGTCGCACCATTCAAATTATCTGCAAGGATTAAGTACTAAACACTGTTTATATTTATTATTTTTATAAAAAGGTCCTCTGAACTGATGAAAGAACTTGAACAAACTGCCAATAAGCTCTAGCAGCCAAAAGTCCTATCCAGGACCTGTTTCTCCATACCTGATGGTCTAGGAAATGATAGCTACATTATCTTTTATTTAACACGTCAGAATTTATGATAGCATATCAGAACAAACAAAACAGCTCCATGTATCTCAATGCCAAAAGTAGTGCCTTTGCATGTATGTCAAATTATCAGCTATTAGCAGCTGAATAGTCAAAAATATATCCAAGATAAAGCCTCATTAAACAAGAGTAAGCTGTAACAGTTTCAAACTACATGCATTCCAGTTTTGCATTTTATGATACACAGGCAGTTCTACAGAACTGCCACAGGTGGCAAAGGCACACTTTCAAGTTTCAACAGGAACCAACCTGGGCAATAGGAGGGCTTAATTCCCACAATGCAAGGAAAACACTGCAATCTATTTGCTCAGAGATTATGTTAATAGATATTATCAACATCATAGTCATTTCAGATTTCAGAATCCTCACCATCATTGAAGCATAAAATCTAAATAAGTGGGTCAATTTTGTAATCTATGGCCATTAACTCCATAGGTTTCCATCATCAAAGAAAAGAATGCAAGTTTGGTTTTTTTATATGGGAATCTTCTTCCATTTTGCAGGCCCGATTTTCCTTTCATCTCACATCAACAAGTCTTCCTCGTGCAGATAGGCAACATGTTCAGTAGCTACATGATATCTAAACTTGAACAGAAGAAAACAGATATGCATATCCACAAGCTCTTGATTTCTTCCACAATTAGTCAGCAACACTTGGTGGCACTTCAGAATCCAGATACTTGGATACAACAACTAAAATATTTTGCCCACCTGAAGTTTTCCTTTCACTGTCTCTTATATATGATGTTTTCAACTTGTTGTAACCCTAATATAAAAAGACTTAAGTTCTGTTAGTAGTTTGCTTGCTGTTGTCCATACTTGGACTAGATTACATTTGCAGGTAAAGGAAACAAGGAATACTGAAAAGCATTCAAGAATTTCAAATCTGCAACAAAACTCTAAGAAATTCTGTTAAAATATTTAGACACTTATATGTTATAAGTTATTTAAGATCAAATTGGTCTAATGTGCCTTTAGGTCAAGCGTGTTTTTTGTACTTATGTAACCGAACAGTCACAATATGTTGATCCGACAGTTCATCTTCACATCAATCTTGGTGGCTATTGATCGGTGGGTTAACACCCGATTGGTCCATGATCTCTATTCAAGGAGCATGGAGGGTCATTTCCATGATGATCTATTATGAGACTCATATGTAAACTCCAGTGTTCCACAGGGACTCGCCCCCCTTGCTCCCCACGCCCCAGGGGCTCGGGGGCTCCTTTCGAAACGTTTCCCCTTGTCCCCAATTTGGCGAAAGTTGGGGAAACGCAGGGGGGAGCTCACCCCCCTGTTTTGAAGCATGCACCGGTGAAGTGGGGGGCTCCTAGGCGCTCTAGTAGTAATGGTAATGTTAAATTCTTAAAGTAAAAGTGGTATTCTCCTTATCTTTCATTTTCTATCCTTTTACTTAAATTTTTAACATTACCATTAGAAAATGAAAGATAAGGAAAATACCAATGAAAGATAAGGAGAATACCACTTTTACTTTAAGAATTTAACATTACCATTAATTGTTTCAGGATGTTTGAGAGTGGTTCCAACCTCATCGGAGTTCATACGCAAAAAGTAGAATTTTAGATCCCATTCAGAATTCAACAGACTTAACAATTTTCAGGATTTCAGGATTTCAGGATTGCAACGTTTCCACTCGATTTTATCATGTATGAGGTTAAGGGATTGTTATTTAATCAAGCACATCAACCTCTCTATGTACCTTGATGTAGGTGGTGTTGATTGTTAAACTCCTCTACCATGACCTTAATTAAAATGGACCCTTTAGTCAAGCAAAATCACTTATTGAGCATGATATTTTTTTCTAATATTACCTTATTTTAATGCTTGGTTTAAGATGTTTCATCAAAATTGTAGGGTGTTGAGTAATGTCCTTCAAGGATCAACTTTGAGATTCAAGGTAGAGGCAAGGGCAAAAATCCTAGAGGAGGCGGGCACAGGGTGCTATTGATGAATAGGATCACAATATAGGATTAATAGTTCACTCTTGCATAATTGTATGTTGGACTTGAAATCCTTAAATAATGTGATGCCCTCTGGAATCATGAAGAAATAGGGTCCTCTGGTCACACTTCCCCATTACAACATCTATGCCATGGATTTTTCACAATGTTGAAGTGTGTTGAATCATTGAAGAATTAGACTGTATTTACAGGGAGCAGCTTAAACTATATTTATACAGGATGAATTGTTATTGCCGAGATTTATAATAATATTATATTTTTTATAATTTTTATGACCTCGACGTCCCCCCGCCCCCCCCAAAAATTTGGGGGTGGTCTCCACACGTCCCCAACGTGTGTTTCCCTACTCCCACGCTCCCGCGTCCCGAAAACTTGGGGGAACATTGGTAAACTCTTTTCCTTTGCATTAATATATTGCCTCAAGTACATATTTAGCTAGGGCAGTGTATTGTTTCCCTCTCTGAGAGTTTTAACCACATAAAACATAGGTGTGTTGATTTATGATCTATTTGTATGAGGAGTTGCTTAAGGTGTTCAACTTCAACCTATGTGGAAATACCTTGTTTTAGTCAAACATGGTCTCAGAGCATTTGTGAAGACCCACTCACGTTGTTGATCGAGATCTTGAACCGGTGTAGCAGCATTCAGCAAAGGATTTATGGATTCTGCTATTTTGTGCACTTTTGGGCTAAGAGAGGTGTTCCATTGCATCCAGGGCACTACTTTCAGTTGGAAATGTTTTTCGTTTCACTCAAAAAGGTTTCCCTATGCCCAAGATATGGCCATTTTACCAACCATTTACATTTATAGATTTTTTTTAAATCTTCTCGTATGGTTTTAATATTTTAGCCTATTTTCTATTTTATTCCTGGTTTATTACCTTTTTGGTCTATTAGATTTTGTATCTTGGACAAGTACTTCTACGTGGGGGTGTCTAGCACATAGAAGTGGTATTTGTGGATTGAACAAGTACTTCTACATGGGGGTGTCTAGCACGTAGAAGCGATCCGAGAAAAGTAACTCTCTAGACAGTGTTGTAAAAGTGTCTTTTGTAATACTTTATGGTCATAGGGTCCATGGTACTGGTGTCCCATGGTACTGCCCATGGTATTGACATGAAGTGAATATTACAAAAGAGTCTATGAAGAGTTGTATTGTAACCAGTGTTATTGAAACCGATCGGTCAAACCAGTTTAGAAAGTTTTCTGGTCCGATCCGGTGCCCAAACCGCCTAGGTCAGTATTTTGACATGAACAAGCCGGTTCCATACGGAACCGAGCCAAAGTTGTCGAACCAGTCGGTTTTGACCGGTTCCGTACGGAAACGGCCGTTCCGTACGGCAGCCGTCAAAGCACCCACAGAGCTCCAAAAAAAAATTTAAATGCCTAATCTAAAGCACTTAAACTAACCCTAATCCCATTGTGGTGTTATTTAAAGACTCGCCCCCCCCCCCCAGCCTCTATTATCTTTACACTATTCATTCCATCTCTTTCGAGTTCTTGAGAGCTAAGTTTCTTGGGCAATTTTGGAGGGGTTATTGAGCTGAGTTTGTTGGGTGTTTTTGGTGAAGTTCTTGGGAAAAATCTAAGATTTGTTTGCACAACGGATTTGGAGAATTCTTGGGCCGCCATTTTGGAGCAAAGTTGCAGTTGTTTTTTGGATCTTCTTCAACCATTTTTTTAAGATTTTGTGGCTGCTATCGAGTTGTTCTTTAGGCTGCTATAGAGATGTTCATTGGCTGTTGTTTCTTCTCAAACTTTGCAAGTGTGAAGGTATGTCCATTGTCAACACTCTTCCTTCTTATCCTCTTCGCTTATAATTTTTTTTTCTTATTAATTAATAAATCTTAGGGTTTTATTTTCAAATTTGTGTTTGCCATGGCTCCAAAAGATAGGAGGGATCCAACATGGAATCATTGCCAATTGGATGATAATGGAAAAAAAATATGCAATTATTGTGCAAAGAAAATTGTTGGGGGGGTATCCATAGAATAAAACAACACTTAGCACATGCACAAGGCAATGTTGAACCTTGTCCAAAAGTCTCTGATAATTTGAGACAAAAGATGCTCAGTAGTATTGAAGCCTTCCAAGAAGAAAAAGCCAAGGCAAAGAAGCTTCAAAAAGACCGAGAGAAGTTCCATGCTAGTTGAGTTTGATAGTGACTATGAGGGTGATGATCATGATACCCCTCAAAATGAAATGCCTAGTTTTGAAGACTCTTCCTGTTTTCCTGTTTTAGGAAGGGTGGTATCTAGTTCATCCAATTTGAAGAGGCCACGTAGGGGCACTAGTAGAGGGCTTGACTCTTTCTTTGTCCCCCACACTACCCCTGGTGTTCAACCCACCATTGATGCTAGATGGAAGAAGATGGAGAAGGTTGCTTGGGAGTGCATTACTAGATGGTGGTATGATGCAGACATACCTTTCAATGCAACTAATTCTTCTTGTTATCAACCTATGATAGACTCCATAGCTTCATGTGGTTCGAACTTCAAAGGCCCTAGTTATCATGATATCAAGGGACCCCTTTTACGAAATGAAGTCCAAAGAATAGATGAATACCTCAAGGAGTTCAAGCAATCATGGAGTAAAACAGGGTGCACAATAATGTCTGATGGATAGACTGATGGATAGACTGATGGAAAATACAGCACCAATCTCAATTTCTTGATAGCTTTTCCCAAAAGGAACCATGATTTTTAGATCTGTGGATGCCTCTGATCAGGTGAAGGATGCACACCTATTATTTTGTCTTTTGGATGAAGTAATTGAGGAGGTGGGGGCACAGAATGTTGTGAACATCATCACTGACAATGCCTCTAACTATGTTGCAGCGGGAGGGATGTTAGAGGAAAAACACCCCACCATTTGGTGAACTCCATGTGCAGCCCATTGTTTGGAACTCATGCTTGAGGATATTGGAAAAAATGAGTGGGTGAAGAAGTGTGTGGAGCATGCAAAATCAATAAACAAGTACATCTACAACCACTCATGAGTTTTGATCCTAATGAGGAAGAACACTAAGGTAAAGAGCTAGTTAGATTAGCCATTACACGATTTGCAACAAACGTCCTTTCATTGTGCAATCCATTGTTGATCAAAAATCCAACCTGAGGAAAATGTTTTCTTGTAATGAGTGGAATGAATCTCAGTGGAGTAAAAAGGCTGAAGAGAAAGAGGTAGCTGACAAAGTGTTTGGAAAAACCCGCCATGGGTTTTATTTATGAGGCCATGGATCAAGCCAAAGAAGCAATAAAGGCAATATATGGTGACAAAAGGCAAAAGTATTTTCCTATTTGGAAAACCATTGATGAAAGATGGGACAAACAACTCCATCATCCTTTGCATGCAACAGGCTACTATTTAAACCCAAGGTAAGAAATTTTAAAATTCAAATTCATAGTTATAAGTTTTGTTGTAATTTCAAGCTTTTAAGTTCAAAGTTATAATTTATATTTTCAATTTCACTAATGAATATTTTTGCTCTTTTAAACTTTGAACTTTTGAAGGTACCACTATACAAAAGACTTTAAAGCAGATGATGATGGGGAAGTAAAAGATGGATTGTATAAATGCATTGAGCGCATGGTTCCCGACCCCAGGACACAAGATTAGATACATAGCAAACTATTGCAATTCAAAGAGAGTATGGGTAGCTTTGGCTTGAGTATGGCCATACGAGGCAGATCCAAGAATCCTCTTGGTAAGAAATTTCAATGTTTGCAAATTATATATTATATTTTTTAAAGTTTTCAAAGTCATTTGTTGAAACATGTTTGCATTCAACCCTTTATGCAGCCTATTGGTGGGGACAATTTGCAGGGCACTGCCCTGAGTTGCAAAAGTTTGCAAATTATATATTATATTTTTGAAAGTTTTTAAAGTCATTTGTTGAAACATGTTTGCATTCAACCCTTTATGCAGCCTATTGGTGGGGACAATTTGGAGGGCATTGCCCTAAGTTGCAAAAGTTTGCAATTCAGATTTTGAGCCAGCCATGTAGCGCTTCTGGATGTGAACGCAATTGGAGCGTTTTTTACCGTATACACACCAAGAAGCAAAACCGTTTGGAACACAAACGGTTGAATGATATGGTCTATGTTCGGTACAATCTTAGGCTAAGACGTAACCTAAGTCACCTGACATGGGGACATGAGACACGAAAGACACGGGGATTCAAGTGTCTGACACGGACACGGTGACCCCCGAAATCAGGACACGTAGGACACGTTATATATATATATATATTTATTTATATATTTATATTTAAAAATTATATATATTAAAATTATAGACATATAGATCCAAATTTTTATAAATATTCAATATAAATCAGAATCAATGCACATTTAACCTTAGTATTACACATTGACAAATCAAATCAGTAATCACAATGAGATTATGAGACACAAAGATAATTCATGATACGGTATACTCATGATAGTCATAGTTATAGATCAAAATGTCAATACTCAGGAGTCAAAACCATATTTCTCATTAAGTCATGAATGTTGATAGAAATTTTAAAAAAAAAAAAAAATCTGGGTTTAACTGCTTGCTGGTTTAATGAACAATTTTATGTGTTTCACTTCAGCCGGTTTTGCATAGGCTTGAAGCTACTTATAAAAAATTTCCTGAACAATTTAAACACTCAGAAAAACACTAACAGGCTGAAAACACATGCATGCACACCATAAAAAATTACTCAGAGATTTTTTGCTAATCAGCCCTGGAAAAACCCCCACGGGGAAAACCAGTCAGAGAGGAGAGATTTTATTAATTTCTTCAGCAAAATAATGGACAGAAATACAACTTATCTTCACCACCGATTTCTTCACAAAATCTGGAAATGCATGCACAGCAAATACACCAGCCGTACACCTCGATTTCTGTGCTCATTAATTGCAGGCCGTACAGCAATAAATGAAGGCCGTACCACCTCGAAAACTGTGCAGAAAATTAGCAGACCGTACACACAGGCCGTACCTCGATTTCTGTGCTGAATTTTATTGCTGTTCGTACAGCATTTAATGCAGGCCGTACACACCCACAAAACCTCAATTTNGATTTCTGTGCTGAGAATTTAATGCAAACCGTACAGCATTTAATGAGCCGTACTATCCCTCGATTTCTGTGCAAACAGTGCAGCCGTACAGCATTTAATGAGGTCGTACTCTTCCTCGATTTCTGTGCATTAACTTCTCTGAAAATCGTGCCCACCTTCTTCAGCAACTCGACCTCCTGCTCAGCAAAACTCGACCTCTCTCTCAGCTCTCTCTTCTTCACCTGAAAAATGAACAAGTGAACTCTCTTTGCCTCCCTCAACCCTTTTTGTTTGCCCTAAGTGAGTTTCTTAATCCAACGGTGGAGAAAGAATCAAATCAATGGCCAAGATGAGATGAGAGTGAAATTCACATTTATTTATTTCTCATAAATAAATTCACTCACTCACTTAAATTTATCAAAAAGTGACTATATAGTCATAAAGTCACATTTAAGTGACTTTAATGTGAGGGTCACATTTTTCCCTCTTAAAGTGACTTTAGGCAAAATTAAAGTCACCTAGGGAACATCTGCCTAGGTACAAAAATCAACAATGAAAATCAAAATGTATAATGTTTTACATAGATGTCGAAATGCCACTAGCAAGTGCCAAATAGACCAGTACTATAGTAATAGTAAATACAAAAAGATGTAGAATCTAGATCAAGATGGAAGAATGAAGAGTCTCATCTATCAATAGTCCTCGTCCTCCACCATGCCTGAATCAACAAACTCATCACTGCTCTCTTCTTCCTCCTCTTCCTCCTCCTCAACCATCTAAGGATCAATATTTGTTGGTGTGGAAGACGACCCCTCCAAAGGATCACTATCATTAAATGTCACCGGCTCTAGCACTGGATCATTAAGATCCAGGTTGGCTAATGCCAACTCAGTACTGTTGTCCAAACCCATATCATCAGGAAAGACATCCCACATCTTTGTCTTTCCCTTCACCTACTCCTCCCTCTTCCTGTAAATAAGACGAAGGTTGGTGTGCACATACACCATCATCTATGCTCTGGACTGCTCAAGCCTGCTCTTCTTCAAACTGTACAAGTTGCCATATGTGCTCCAATTCCTCTCACAAGTAGAGGATGATGTAACTTGAGAGATGATCCTCAAGGCTAGCTTCTGTAGAAGAGGCCATGTTGCCCCATGAGTTGTCCACCAATTATAGGGCTTCTTAACTCCCCTGTCTCCAACCACATCATAGCCTCCAAATCTCCCAATAGCAGTGGAAAACTCTACAAATCCCTCCTCCACCTCATCAAGTAAGTCTCTATCCTGAAATAGCCGTCTAAATGCTATCTTCCTCCCCTATGAAATCTCTCCATCCATGTGCAGAGGGACTCTATGTGAGGGCCCACCGTTGAGCCATTCCTGATTGTAGAACTTGGGGTTCAAGGACTAGGCCAAGCAATGCAAAGGTGTGCAATGCTTATCCCACCGAGAGATAAGAATATCCTGAATGGTGGACCATAAGTTCTCTGCTGATGTCTCATACTCAAGACACTCATTCTCCATAACAATGGTCCTCATGGACTCAATCATGGAATCCCACCCCTCATAAACATCCGCTAGGATGGGTTGGTCTGTATCTGCAAAGCGGAACAAAGAAATGAGTGGCTCTATGATACTCTCCCACCAAACATCATCTAATAATGTGTCCTTCACCTTTTTTGAAGGACTTTGATCCGTCTTTCTCCAGAAAGACCAATACTCTGAAATCACCATGGACCCAAGAGCAGTTTTGACCTCCCTCAACCTCTTGAGCATGACGAATGAGGAAGCAAACCGAGTATCTGCAATCTTCAGCACTGAAAGATGTGTGTACTCTTTGTAGATGGTGAGGGCATTTGTGTGGTTTTGAAAAAAGTTACGGATATGGCGTGCATCCTCAATAATGTTGCCAATCCATGTCACATCTGAAGCACAATGGATTTGAGTGCTAAGTTCAAGGAATGGACAATGCAAGGTGTCCAAAAAATCTATATGAGCCAAAAAAAAAGTATAAATGAGTCTACAACACTAACAACTCAAATCATTAAAATGACCTTTCCCCTGGATAAATTTTGTGATAAATTCAAAGTTCAAGCAATGAGCAAATTAGCAATGAAAGGTGTCCAACATTAAAATAGTAAATACCTATGGATATTTAGTTTCCACAACCATACCAGCAACCTTGCAAACAGGTGCATTGTCGGTGATGATTTGTACACAAGAATCAACGCCTACTTCTTCAATGATTTTGATAAATAACTCACCCATAAAATGTGCATCCTTGTATTTCCCAACAGCATCCACTGCTTTCAAGAATACTTGTCCATTTTGGGAAGATACCATAAAATTGATGAGTGGATGGCGTGCTGGATCCATCCATCCATCGGAAACAATACTCACTCCCGATGAGGGCATGTTGCTCTAATTGGCTCAAGAATTTTGTCTGCCTCCTTCCTTGCCTTAACCAACAATGTGGTTCTAAGCTTCTCTGAACCAGGAAGCACATAACTAGATGGAGCTCGTTCATTGATACTTCGATGCATCTCAAAAAACAATGGTGATCGTGCAACATTGAATGAAATGAAGTTGAGGTAGAAAAAGAAAGCAATGGTGAGGTCCACCTCTTCTCGCGCCTCTTATTGGAAAATCTTGTTCATTGGACCACTTGAAGATGGCCTCTTTCTTGTTGGATGGGTATCACCTCTGCTAGGTGGAAATGGAGGCCAAATGGTAGAGGGTTTCCTTAAGAATGGAAGAGGATCCTCATCCTTTTTCTTGCTTATTGCTGCTACATTGCATAAGCCTTCTTGATCCTCTTTTCCCATTTCTCTCCTTTGGGTAACACTCACACCTCTACATGAAGAAATCCCACAACAAGGAAGGCCCAACAAATGGCTCTTAACTCGGTAGTATGTGCTCTTAAACTCATTCTTGCAAAAATCGCAAGTCCAAGACACATTGCCTCCCCCACCTAGCTTTGCGCCAGGCCCTTCTTTCCTAGTCACATACCTCCACAAAGGGTATTTTTTCTCTTGGGCTTGTTGTCTTGCTAAAACAGGGTTCAATGGAGCATGAGCTCCACTAACAGCAAATGGAGCACTAGCAGGAGGAGTAGAAGAGCTTGTGTTTCGAGGAATAGGAGGGGATACAATAGATGGGGCATTTCTCCCTTTCCTTTGCCCTTTAGCTCCTTCCCTAGTTGAATGAGACATTGTTCTTCTTGTTTGATGGTTGAGCTTGCAATCCACCCAACCAAATCCACCTTCAATGGACTTTTAACACCCTTCCAAAGCCTTCAAATCCTCTTCACCTGCAAAAAAAAACCTCTTTGAGCTCTCCCAACTTTTGCAAATGAAAAAAAAAGAAGTGAAAAATGTGTTTTAAAGAGGGCCTGGTCGTCTTTTTCAAGGATTGCGTGTCCTATTTTTGGGACACGATGTGACAGTCCTCGGACACGCGTGTCCGAACACGGGATACGCTGCACAGTTGTGTCGGACACGATCTGTCAGCATGTTCGTGTCCGGCACACGGACACAAGACACGTAGCCCATTTCCAGCATGTCTGGTTTCTTGTAGCGTAACCAGTTGTTGAACAAGACCCCAACATCACGCAAAATAACCTTGGATGACTTTGATCCATCATCAGAGTGGGTTGTGGAGTCTCAGGCACCAGCATTCGAGAATGAAGACCTTTCCTGGTTGGATTTGAACCCACTTCTAGAGGTGTTACCATTAGGCCTAGGGGAATCTAGTGTTAAATTTTAGCATTAGCATGAATTTTTTTAAAATTTTGCAAACTGTAAGATAACAAAAGACAAGTGTAGTAGAAACATCAACATCACACACAATGAACACGAGTTTTTTTTCACGGGGAAACCCTTAAAGGTCAAAAACCCCAAAAGCATTAGCAATTCATCTCTTCAATGAGATGAATGAGTCTTCAATAATTCTCAAACCCTAATTGGTTTGAACCACAGATAAAAAATTCACAAATGATGATTTTTATATAGAAATCCAAATTAGGGCTTTCTACCCTAATTCTTCTCTACTGCCTGAAATCTCAAGTCTCCTACGCGAGATGAATTTCTTGCTACATGAGACTGCCTAGATAGGATGTTGCCTGCTCGAGCCTGTGTGGATCCGTACCAGTTGTACGGATGTTGCCCAAATGACCCTGTTGTTGCCCTGCTATGTTTGTTGTTGCTGCCCAAGCTCTGTATTGAGCTGCCCGGGCTCTGTTTAGACTGCCTGATGGTGAACAAGGCTGCCCGAGCTCCTGTTGGAGCTGCTCGGGCTCATGTAGGTGCTGCCCGAGATTGCAGTGGAGAAGCAACAGTGTAGAAAGGGCTGCCCGTGAGTGGTAGGGCTACTCGAGAGTATTGGCAGCTGGACAGAGGCTGCCCGAAATGAAAGGGTAGCCCGTGAAGTTGTTCGGGTAGTCTGATAAGGCTACCCATGAGAATTTGAAGGTTGCCCGTGGAGTTGCAGCAGTTGATGTGAAGGTTAGGGTGATGCCCTAGCCTGTGAAGAAGATAGGGCTGCTGCAAATGATCATCAAGGGTGAAACCCTAGCTTAGGGTTTCTCTGAAACAAGAGTGAAAGACCTAGCTAGAAACCTCCATGCTAGGGCATAACCACAAGAACTTACTTCTCTTATAAGACTAGTGAAAATCTTCCTTGGAGCAGCTGTGGGATGATAAGCAAGTGTGTGTGTATTGAAATGAAATGGATTGATCTTCTTTTATAGCCTTTGAATCACCTGGAAGTGGACCAAAACTTAAAAGAACAAAATAATAATATTTTATTCTTTTATTTCTTTGACTTTTACCTTTAGTGGTACTAAAGGTCTTTTTGTAATTTCACTTTGATTCCTTAGTGGTCTAAGGGTCCTTATGTATTTTTGACTTTTACTTTTAGCCTCCTTCTAGTGCCGTGTAGTCAAAACAAGTGGTCATAGGGGTCCTTCATCCTCACTCAAAGTACATCATCATAAATAGAGAGAATTACTAATGCTTTTATCTCACACTCCATGTGTCACCAAGATCGGGTACTAGGTGTCTTAACCAAGGGTAGCTAAGCCTTGGAGAAGATCACAAAGCCCACAGATCGAGAGTAGGAGTGCCTCACATGCCTAGACCCGATCTAGGGCTTATAGTGATATCCTGGTAACAGACTAGGTGCCTCAACCATAGGCTGCATAATTTGACCCAAAGTCAAATACTTGGTAACAAACCAAGCGCCTCCATTCTCCCGGATGTTGAAATGTTATCTCTAAAGGTCCTCCCATGTTTTTGGTGTGGGTGTGATGAGAGGACATGAAAAATTTTGTCCTTATGTATTTATGTAACAAAGTGACGTTTATGTAAATAAAGTGAATGTGTTTTCATAACTTTAGAAAAGTGTGTCTCACTTAAAAATGTATTTAATAATTAAAGTGTTTGATTATTAAAAGTGAGATAAGTTGTGGACCCTTGATTTTGTAAAAAGATCTTCAACCCTAGATTAGATAGTTATTGAAGATAGTTACAAAATCTAAGTATAAAACATTGAGAGAGGGCAAATGAAATATAACTCACCATAGAGAGAGAGAGAGATTGAAGACCAAAGAAGAAAGAGAAGACCCTTGGCAGGAATTCCAATGCAAGTAACAGCATTTAATGCAGAATTGCAGCAGCATTAATGACAGTCTAAAGCAATCCGTACAACCACGTCTGGGCACATTTCTCGAGGCAGAAAAGTACAAAAAAGACTGGTAGGCCATACAACATTAATTGCAGGCAGTGGCACAAATTTTGAGCCTGCAGAAAAGTACAGAACTAACAGATCCGTACAGCCACACGTGTGACAGAAAAGTACATACCGTACCCGCACGTGTGAAGGTACAGTAGGTCGTACTGTACAGCAGGCACAGTTTTCGAGGTATTTTGTTGTAGAAGGTGTTTTTGGAAATATTGCTAGTAGGGCTCAGAAGAAAAAAAAATTCTGAGTTTGTCTTCTTTAATAAAAAAATTCTTTCTAGGGTTTTCCCCAAGCAGTGGGGTTTTGCCCAGTCATTAGACCAAAATTTTATTGTGTTATCTGCTTAAAATGTTTCAGTATATGGCAGAATTTTGAAGTGCATTTTCAGAAGTGTGGTTTTGCTTTTTATTAATTTCAAGTTAAAACCCTAGTTCCTGAAACTGTTTGACAGAATGTGTGAAAGAGTAAATTCATTTTTCTAAGTCATATTTTCTTCATGGTATCAGAGTTGATGGTATCAGATCTCAGTTTAACAGAGTCATACTAAAAAAGAAGTTTAGCATGTGTTCTCTGAAGTTTCAGAAAATTGTTAGATATTTTCTTCAGTTAATTTTTGGTTGCAAGTTATTTTCCATGGTGAACATATGGTATGAGGATCGGTTGGATGGAGTATCCAACTAAATTCCATGGAAGGTAAGAATTACTGTTGTTTTGGAAGAACTTAGGGTTTGAAGTTTTATTAATAGAGTCATGACCAAGCCAACAGATAAAGATGAGCTTGTGGAGTTTGAAGCACTTGAAGCTAGATCCCAGAGAATTATCTTGGATGGGGTTAAAGACCATCTCATACCACACTTAGCAGAAAAGAAAACTGCTAAAGATATGTGGGACACTTTGACCAAGTTGTTTGAAGGAAAGAATGAAAATAGGAAGATGGCCCTAAAAGACAAGCTACATAGCATTAAAATAAAAAGTGATGAGGGTGTAGCCTCTTACTTGACACGTGTTACACAAGTTAAGGATGAGTTGGCAGCATTAGGAGGAACCATTCCTAATTCAGAATTGGTGAGGATAGCCCTGAAGGGTTTCACCAAGAAGTGGGAGGTTTTTGTGAAGTGTATTGTGGGCACTGGGCAGAGAAACCCTTCCAAGTTGGTCCAGATTGTGGGATGACTTCACCCCAGAAGAAATCCGAGATGGGTCACGGGTTGGCCAAACTAGTGAGGATGCTGAGCAGAATGTGGCACTTGCAGCAAATTCCAAGAACAAGAAGAAGAAAGATCTAAGTCAGATCAAATGCTTTCATTGTGGCCAATTGGGACACTATGCCACAAAATGTCTTGAGAAAAAGATTGTGAAGACTGAAAGAGATGTGGCAGCATCTGCAATTGTAGAAGAATTTGCCACAAAGTTTGAGAAAGTTTTCTCTTGTCTCAATTGATTCCAGTATAGGAAGTTCTATCTTTGAGCATGTATGGGTTGTTGACAACGGTGCAACCAAACATATGACTGGAGTCTATGACTCTTTTCAGATGATCACAATGTTAGAGCCGAGACACTTCATTCAGACAGACATTGATAGTCCTCAGATTGCTATTCAAGGGGTTGGAACAGTTAGGTTCCAACTAGACCTTAGAGAGGTCCTGGAAGTACATGGAGTTTTATTTGTACCTGGGATGAGAGTGAACAAACTCTCAGTTTCATCATTCGAGGATGATGGCTATGGGATAATGATCAAGTCCGGTCATATCTTCCTGTATAGGAGGGATGAACCAGTGGGCACCACCATCTTGTTGGGAGATCGCAGGGACAAATTATATGTCTTAAGAGGACATGTTGTACGACCAAGAGCATGAGCAGGAGGATGGCTATCTGAGTCAGAGGATGATGATTCTACATTTGATAGAGATGAGGAGAGTGACTCTCTCCTGAGCACTGGCAGAAGACTCAACCAGTGAAGTGATGGTGAAGTTGAGCAGGATGCTAGGGCTCAGGTTGAGTCTCAGATTTCAGAGTTCCAGTTCGAGATTGGGCATTTGTTTCCGAGGATGATTCCAAAGCAGGAAGGAGCTATTGCAAGAATCCGAGATGAAGATAATGCTGCGGACCTTCCTCGTTAGGAGGGAGTGTTGAAATGTTATATCTTAAGGTCCTCCCATGTTTTTGGTGTGGGTGTGATGAGAGGACTTGAAAATTTATGTCCTTATCTATTTATGTAACAAAGTGACGTTTATGTAAATAAAGTGAATGTGTTTTTATAACTCTAGAAAAGTGGGTCTCACTTAAAAATGTATTTAATAATGAAAGTGTTTAATTATTAAAGGTGAGATAAGTTGTGGACCCTTGATTTTGTAAAAAGATCTTCAACCCTAGATTAGGTAGTTATTGAAGATAGTTACAAAATTTCAGTATAAAACATTGAGAGAGGGCAAACGAAAGATAACTCAAACAAAGAGAGAGAGAGAGGATTGAAGACCAAAGAAGAAAGAGAAGACCCTTGGCACGAATTCCAAAGCAAGTAACAGCATTTAATGCAGAATTGCAGCATCATTAATGACAGTCTGAAGCAGTCCGTACAGCCATGTGTGGGCACATTTCTCGAGGCAGAAAAGTATAGAAAAGACCAACAGGCCATACAGCATTGATTGCAGGCATTGGCACAAATTTCGACGCAACAGAAAAGTACAGAACCGACAGATCCATATAGCCACACGTGTGACAGAAAAGTACAGATTGTACCCACACGTGTGAAGTTACAACAGGGATGTTTTTTGAGTTATTTTGCTGTAGAAGGTGTTTTTGGAAATATTGCCAGTATGGTTCAGAAGGAAACAATTTCTGAGTTGTAGAAAAATTTATGAGTGTCTTCTTTAATGAAAAAGTTATTTCTAGGGTTTCCCCAAGCAATGGGGTTTTGCCTAGTCATTAGACCAAAATTTTATTGTGTTCAACTGCTTAAAATGTTTCAATTTATGGCAGAATTTTGAAGTGCATTTTCAGAAGTGTGGTTTTACTTTTCATTAATTTCAAGTTAAAACCCTAGTTCCTAAAACTGTTTGGCAGAATGTGTGAATGAGTAAATTCATTTTTCTAAAGTCAGATTTTCTTCACCGAATAATGGCCCTCAGCCCTAGGCCAAGTCCCCCAATACTAGACTGGTTCATCTTCCTAGTAACTGACCAAGTGCCTCCATTCAAAGAATGGCCACTCAGCTCTAGGTTGAGTCCCCCAGTGTTGGATTGGTTCCACATCCTAGTCCTTGACCAGATGTCCCCATTCAACAGAATGGCTACTCAACTCAAGGTTGAGCTCCCCCAGTGTTGGACTGGTTCCACATCTTGGTCCTTGACCAGATGTCCCCATTCAACGGAATCGCTACTCAGCTCAAGGTTGAGTTCCCCCAGTGCTGGACTAGTTCCACATCTTGGTCCTTGACCAGATGTCCCCATTCTCCTAAGAGAATGGCTCTCGATGCTGCTCAGGAAAAATCAACATCTAGTGGGGCTCAAAATCCCACTCCAATTGAGGATGATGAGGATGAGGATGAGGATGACAATGACAATGACAATGAGGATGATTAGGCCCTAATTTTCATGTTATTGGTTTTATAATTATTCATTAGTACTAGCTACTATGCATATTTGTTGGATTGTAGGGGCCATTTATAGCATCTTTATTGATGTATCTTGGTTCAAAACTCCAGTGATGTATTGCACTCGCTGCTATTTTGGTTATTTGCACATGTACTTGTTATATATATGAGAAACTTTGCATATTTGTGTATTAATGGTTTCGATTCATTTGTATGCACATGAATCTATATTTTTTTTACAAAATATGAATATTTTATTTTTATTTTTAGTCTACCAATTTTGTTCCCTGTTTTTTTTCCGGTTTTCGATTCACATTTTGGGTTTTGTCGGTTCAATGACCATTTTGGTTCTGATAACATTGATTGTAACACAAGAGGAGTGAGTTATATCTCTTGTGTGTGACAAGAGTGAGTCATATCTCTTGTGAGTGATAGGAGTGAGTCATATCTCTTGTTGGGGTTTGTCTTTTCTGCTGAGGGTTTGGGCACAATGAAATTCAGGAATCTGAGATCCGCTGCATCATATCCGGAAACTAAAACTATAAGTGTTATTTAACAAATTTGCAATAAAGATAAATTGTTTGTTGGTTTTCCATTGGGTTTTCCAGGGTACATCTTGTGTTCGGTATTCTCTATGCATAATTGATTATCGGTGTGTTGCCATTTATCTTTCAAGTAATTTGAATTCTCTAGGTTAAATTAATTACTAGCATAATATAAAAGATCGAAATTGCAAATCGGATTTGGTAAGCAAAAAATATCACATGGTGTCAGAGCAAGTTGGAGAAACCCGGCACAAGACATTAAATTTAAAAATAAAAATAAAAATTAAGAGCATCGTACGGCCAAAGTACGGGTCGTACGACCTCGTCTGCTCGTACAAGTCTGGTCAACTAAGGATTCGGTGGTTGTGACTTAGAATCGATCTCACAGACAACAGGTAATGGAGTTGTGTGGCAACCATGTGTAGAGCAGAACGTCGGACAGGATCTTTGCATAGTTAGCAACGGAGGTTGTGAGGGTTGCCACTGGCATGGAGTCGACAAGGCAAAGGACCAACCAGCCCAAAGAAGTTGCAGAAGGCAACTTCTAGAGGACGAGAGGTCAAGCGACATGGTTGTTGCCGTGCAGGCAACCTAATCATGGGTCGTGGAGTTCGCGTAGAAAGATGGCACGTGGACTTGAAGCAATCAGGCGCCAACAAAGTGTGGACAAGCGGCTCGGACGTGGAGTATGAGCCCGCAAAGGGACGATCCAGCAGAGGATTGACAGTTGCTTGGACGACAACACGGTCAAAGCTATGAGTTGGAGAGCAAGGTCGTCGCATGAGTAAAATCGGGTTGGAGGGCGATGAATCTATGCAGGGTTGTGTCAAGAAGTAGGCAATGGTTTGTGGGGTTGTCAACAAAGCAACCACAACCATCGAGCAACAACGTGGATCCTCGAACACAGCCAACAAAATCACATGGAAGCTACGCACAAACCAGTGGAAGGGGTTGATCTACGGAGGCAAGCCAAGAGGCAAGAGGACCCATTGAAGGGAAGCTCCGGCTGGCGTGGTTGCATCCGAGCACAACTAGAGCAGACATGAACGAAAGGGAGCATGAAGCAATCAAGAGCCAATTGTGACGGGTGCAGCTGCACGCAGCCAATTGTGACGGGTGCAGCTGCACGCAAGAGTTGTACACAATCGAGTGTGGGCCAGGACGTGCAGGCTGCAAAGACCAGCAAAGGTGTCGGGTGACAACAGCAACAAGCTGCTAGGAGAAGCAACTGTCGATTGAAGAAAAGAAGGCGGTTGAGGAGTGCCATCCAGACCACGGGAAGTAGCAAGAGACTGTTGGGTACCATGGGCAGCCGCACAGACTGCCCAAGGCAGCAGGTCAAATGCGAACAGGCCGACGAGAAGCCCTAGGCAAGGGCAACCCAAAAATTGCCCAAAAGAGTTCGGGCAGGCCCAAGACAGAGCCGAGTAGGACTTTTGGGTCGCAGGTCTACACGAATTGCAGTGGTGCTGCAGGAGTTGGCAATATATCTCAATGGATAGAGGCGCGTCTAGACATAATGACGAGAGTGAAGACAGTGCTCCTTAGTGTTTTAGAGACAGACTCAGACTGTAATGTGAGGTGTGGAGCTCACACCTAATTAGCAATGAGGAGAGTTGGTTCTGTGATGTTACATCTCCTATGGCGGCAACTTTGGACTCCATTTTCCCACCTTATTCAGGCACTGGCCCTTTGAAGCAATTCGTTACCATTGGCTAATTCGTCATTTTCTGAGTTTTGTATCCCAGTCTTCCTTGTGTTTCAAGATATTGTTAAATCTTTCATCAAGTTATCTAGGGTGTTAATAGGTCTTAATTATCAGTTAAATCAACTCTCTGGGTTTATCCATAATTTCCACATCAAAACCCCCCAAGGTCTTGACTTGACTATCATACATTTAACACCTTCAACCCAAATCAGTATAATTAACCGAGATAGTAAGAAAACACTTTCGTAGGATCATTTTTATTACGTTTAAACCTTATCCCTTTTCCTAACTCCTTGCTATCCATTTCAAAGATCTAGGGTTTGTGGATCAAGTTGCTTGAAGTCCATATCATTGATCTTTCCCAAGTATCGTGTCTTTCTGTTGGTCTATTTAGGCTAGCAAGGGTCTTCCCCTTTGCTACATAGTAGCATAAAGCAACGAGAATCCCTTTCGATGTGAACCATCTTATCAAGTGGTGACTGGGAATCTTGAAGTGTCATCGGTTTAGCTACCCTTCCTCTACTGTCCCGAATAGGATACCTATTAGTGGTAGCTACAACTTTGATAATGACATTTTTGGCGCCGTTGTCGGTGAGATAGGGGCCTACCTTGGTTCGACATTTATAAGCTCTACTCACATTCTCCTTGCCAAAACTTTTGGCCCCAGGTAGGACCGTACCTCAGGTGTTTGCGAGTATACCTGTGCATGCTTTATTTATCATATCGCATCTGGTTTGGTTTCAAAGGTTACATTTTCATTTGTTTTAAACATTTATAACCATTACCTTTGATTCACTCACCTCTCCTTACGACATTATCTTTTTGGTGAACACGGCAACTCGTTCACCTAACAACTCCACCGTGCGACTTCACTAGAGTACCGACCCATAGTTACGATCTTCATATCCAAGACCAAAAGAATTATCAAGAATGTCCTATAAATTATACCCGAAATCGCAAGAATCTAAAATCTCAATCTTCTGACTTCTTTTGGACAAACGCCTTAATCAAAAGAAAGAGGAGAAGAGCCAACAATCAGCTCAATGTGATTATGACCTAGATATTGACATCGAAAAGGAACTGAATAAGGTCATGCAAAGTGTTCCTCTTACCGAATTGATGAAATTACCCACTATCAAAGATCAAAATCAAAAGTTCTTTGACAAAATTCCTTCAAAATATGAGCCCGAGATTGTTTATGATTCTTGCCATATCCAAAGCCTTAGTGGAAAGGAGGTTGAAGAGGATCCCCCGATTCATGTACAATTCGTCTTACAAAAGGAAGAGTGGGGTACGCCCTCCCTTTTATTTGACATTGCACATACAAGACCTCTTCCATAACTGCGTGCTAGACTCTGGAGTCACCATGAATGTGATGCCTTTGCAAATCATGAGAGAAATGGGGTTGAAAATCACTAGACCTTATGGGAATGTCTGTGGTATCAATTCCAGAAGGGTGCAAGCATATGGGTTGATAAAGAACCTAAAGGTTGATTTATTTGCTTGCCCTTATTTGTCTACCATGATGGATGTGGTAGTTATTTATTTGCCCCTAATATACGAAATATTGTGTTATATAAAAAATATAACATAATGAGATATATAAATATTAAATATCACTATTATTTATTATTTTTAATATATATTAATAATTAATTAATTAGGTCAAATCTTGCTAGCTCATTCGGTTAAGGAGTGGGTATCGTTAGAAAGGCGACCCGGGTTCAAACCCCTTAGGGGTGTGCTAGTTGGGAGGAGACACCCAATAATCCAGCCATGTTAAGGGTTGGTGTGGCCCAGGCCGGGTGCGATCCTCGGGTGATTTTGATGGCTTAGATGCCCCTTGGTTGCGGTTTCTCAGCCAATGGTGGAAATGCACTGACCCTGAGTGACGGGCATTTCTTAACAAACAAATAAACAAAAATAATTAGAAAAACTAAAGAGATGTACCTTTCATTTGAAAAGGCACAATAAGGCTTATATAAGCACTGCCAATGTAATTGTAAATCATCATATCTTTTATTATCAAAAATATATATTCAATTATTTCATCCATTCATGGAGCATCTGGTTATTTGCACTGGTTATTCCGATGAGAAACGATTTTTGTCATTTCAATGGTATCAGAGCCCTTTCATGGGCATGTTAGGATGTTGGCCAAACTTCGTCAGAGTTTCTCTGTATCACAGTTTTTTGACCGACAAAAGGATTTTGGCCATTTAAATTCTCTAGGTTCCCACCGCTCTCCCCTCACACTTGCACACCTCTCCCACGCTGATATTTCCTCACTAGAGACCTCCCGAGCGTTGTCCCACTTCTGCGTTTATCTCCCGTTGCCCCACCCAATCCTCCCCAACCAACCAGCCCCCTTCATACATGCACACTACCCCTTCGCCAGCTTGCTCTCACCCCTCATCGCTTCACGACTGCTCCTACCTATGCATTGCTCTACCACTTTCCATCCCTTCCTTCCACTCTCACGCACTGCTTCACACCTCACATCTGCGTTCCCCTACCCCAGCTCTCAACGCCTTCATTCCATCCCGCCTCATCTCTCCACATTTTTGCGCCTCCCTCTATACACTCGCGTCTGTACCAGCCACCCAACTCGTGTGCACCAACGATCACCACTCTAATCCTCACCAAGCCCCATCAACTCATTGCACCAACACACGCCAACACTCTGCTACATGCTTGACTACACTCCACTCCAGGCCACGCTCCATTATATCTCCGCAATCTCCATTCGTTGCTCCTATTCGCAACCCTTTCGCATGCTGCAATCCTAACGCGGCTTCTCCTCTCCACACATCCTTTCACTCGCCACCTCTCTCATGTCACTTTCTCATCTCCTCCAAAATCTACCCCGCTCACATGCCCCTCCACGCCTCCATTCTTCACTACTACTTGCTTCGTCTTTCCCTTCCTCCCACGACAGCGATTTCCAACTCACGATCTTAAACCTTAATCCTCACATATTAAATTTTGATAATAATAACATTATTATTACTATAAAATTTAATTATTAATATTAATAATCATCTTAAACCCCATATTTTTCATTTACCCATTATCCAAAAAAAATTTATCATTTATTATTATAATTATTCTTATATAATAATTAATAATAATAATAACATTGGTACTATCAATAATCCTTAATAATTATTACCTTATCAAGGGGAAATGAAGACAAGAAGTCAAAAACCGTTCTTCATTCAAGAAGTGGAAATCAAAGGAAGACCATCTATCTTCAAAAAAAAATTATCGACGAAGAAGCATGATCGAAGGAAAATCTAACCTTTTTCATAAGAATACAAGTCCATTCATAACCATAGATTATGGTTCATATAATCAGATAAAGAGGTTTTCACAAGATTCGGGTGCGGTATTTACTTGCAGGTTAATCAAGGGTTTTACTACTGTTTTTAACCTTTTACTGTCAAAATGGTAGACGATAAGCTGATTGACTATTCCAGCGACCATCTGGATGCGAGTGACATCTGGGTTTCGCTGGGTGGTAGCGGGTTTGATGAGGTGGAGCCTCCTCCTCCTCCCTGGGCTGAAGGATACACAGTAGCGGTTTTTTCACGTGTGCACCATGTGGAGGGTTTCTCCCCTTCTAATTTTTTGCTATCAACCCCCTCGCCCTCTCAAATTCTCGAGGGTTCACAGTGTTTCATTGGAGAGGGCTCAGCTGGTGATGGTGGTAACATGCAGTGATGGTTTGAGGCAGAAGTACACACATCATTGATGGCGGGGGTTGATTTTGTAGGTTCTCAGGTTGAACTCGATGGGGTGGTGGAGGGTGTGGTAAATGGAACGGGTTCAGCGGTGGCCGTGAGCAGAGGATTGAAACCTTTAGGGTTTTTAGGAAGTGGATCTCTGCGAGAGGAGGAACAAGGTTCCATTGCCCGGTTCATTGGGCCTCTTGAACAGCTGGGTTTCCCTAGCCCAGTTTGGGAAGGGATTTTTGGATAAGAGTCCAACAATGAGGCCGAAGGAAGGGTTGGCAGCAGGGGTGTTCATAAGAGGAATTGAAAAATCTGGATAAAATCAATGAGGGTTGGATACAATTACATGCTGGGTGAGGACATAGGTTGGCATCACGTTTTGCAAATGGCTAACCGAACTCTAATGGGGCGAGCCCTGGGTAGAACCTTCTCCTTGCAGATGGTGGTGCAATGGATGGCGGATAGCTAGTTGGAGGCCCTGGGCTCTATTCCAGAAGTGGTAGCCCTCATTAAAGGGTGGTTTGCATTTAACTTTCAGCAGCTGAAACATCTTCAATGGGTTTTAACCCGCAACTGGGCGCTGGATCATATGCTTGTGCTTCTCAAACCTTGGCACCCCCTTTTCGATGCTAGCAGGGAACGAGTTGACATTGTGCCATTGTGGGTGCGGCTGCCAGGGCTCCCACTTCATTACTAGTCGGAGGAACACCTTAAAAACATTGCAAACATTTTGGGGACATTTTTAGAAGCTAACCTCTCATTTCTGGAGACTAAACAACGAAAGGTTGGCAGAATATTGGTCAGTCTAAATGTTCGAGAAGGGCTAGCAGAAGACATGATGCTGAGTTGGGGGCCCTATGTTATCAAGCAGACCTTGGACTATGAAAATGTCCCTTTTCGTTGTAGGCGTTGTCATGCTTATGGGCATCCGGTCTCAGAATGCAAGTTATCAGTTCGAACCCTCAATGGTCGTCCGCAGCAGCGAGGTGTAAAGGAGGTTGGTGTGGCAAAAGATTTCTCAGGACCGCCTATTACACAGCTCTCAACGCATGTGGACCTTGTTAGCGATGAAGTGGATGATAGCATCCATGAGGAGGAGGATTCGGTGTCCCTGCTAGTGGTGGAGGTGAGCAAACCGATCAATGTCCAGTTCTTGAAGGGGATTCCCTTCCCGGGTACTTCCTTTTTCTCACTTCCCCCCTCCTTAAATTTATTTGCAAATAATGTTACTCTTTCTGGCTTGGATTGGGTGGAAGGTTTAAAAATTTTGACTATCACATCTCGGCTCACACCGACCACTTTACCCATCTCTATTGCATCTCTGGAGGAATCCCCCCTGCGTGCGAAACCTGAACCCATTATTGGAGATGTTAACTCTCCTCTTTCCCCTCCTGACTCATCGGATTCAGGCTATTTTCTTCAGTCTTGCTCCAAGGCGGCCTCAGGAGGTCTGGGAAAAGATTCTAACACTGCCTCTAAGGGGAGAGGAAGGAAATACTTTATTGCTAAGACACAATCCAAAGCAAAAAAGGATCTCTTGGAAGGGAAACAACAGTCTATAGAGAGGGTGCTTAGAGCGGTGCGTGCCTAAAAGAAGGGCCATAGATGAAGCTTATGTCCTTCAATTGTCAGAGTCTGGCTGGTCCCCATAAAAGATCAGCACTCAAGAGGGTGGTTGGCTTAGAACACCCTGATATTTTGTTGCCACAAGAAACTTTAGTAGGAGAAGTGGTTAAAGCAAGGCTGAAAAGTTGGTTTCTACGGTGGATTTTTGAGACTCTGGATGTTAGAGGTCGTTCTGGAGGTTTGGCAATCGATTGGAATGAAAGAACTGTCAAGGCTTTGAACTTGTGGGGTATGGAATCAGTTCTTGGCTTGAACTTTTTGGCACTAGATCTAGAGGTCACTTTTACTGTTTTTAATATTTATGGTCCGTATCTAAATAGGATCCCCTTCTGGAATGCCCTATTTAACAATAATCTCCTGAGAGGAGATTTGGTGATTTTAGGGGGAGATTTAAACGTTTCTTTGGGGCAGGCTGAGGTATGGGGGCCTCATGCTCGTGCTAATTTGTTGACGGATTGTTTCACTCAGAAGCTAGTAGAGAGGAACTTGTTTGAACCTATTAAACTCAAGCATACTTGGAAAAACAATAGGTGTGGAGAAGGGAGAGTGGTAAAGCGATTGGACTGTTTTCTGGTGGCTGAACAGGTGGTGGACAGGCTTCATCAACTCAGACAATGGGTGGGGAGTGGAGGGCAGTCAGATCATTTACCTATATTTCTGGAACTAAAAAATGGACCAAGTCCTTTAAATTATTGATCTCTTCTAGATGGCCTCCCTTTAATCCAAGCCGCCGGAGAACTGCAGCTTTTCAATCTGCAACAAACATCAAAGTTTAAAGGAAGCTATTAAAGAATGGTCTGTGGCTAAGAGACTTCGTGAGGACAGAGAACCGAAGCAAGTCGAAGAGGATCTTTCTAAGATCCTTGAAAAGGATGGGGGAGGGAATGTTGAATCAGGAGGACAAAGATACTTTAATCAGGTTGGAAGGGAGAAGGAACACCTTGTTGTTATACGAGGAGGAGACTTGGAGATTGAAGAGTAGGGCCACCTGGTTAGAATGTGGGGATGAAAATACAAAATTCTTTCATGCTTTTGCAAGAGGGAGGAAAGCTTCAAACACAATCTGGAGTCTACTGGATGATCAAAGAGAAACTCACTCCACTTTGGAAGGAAAGGCCAAAATTGGGGTTGAGCATTTCAAGAACCTTTTTAAAGCTCCAATCCAAGCTTCTATTGCAGAAGTTATCTGAGTAGCTCAACTCTTTCCAAGGTTTGTTGAGGAGGAAGACAATAGATTTTCGATGGAGGAAGTTACTGAAGAATAACTAAAGGTAGCTCTTCAAAGTTTTCAGAAGGATAAAAGTTTGGGACCTGATGGGTGGACGATAGAATTCTTTCTGGATCTTTATGATCTCTTGGGAGGAGATTTATTGAAAGTAGTGGAGGATACAAGACAGTCGGGAAGGATACCTGCCAGTTTCAATTCAACTTGTATCGCTTTAATTCCTAAAGTTGGCAGTCCTTGCTCTCTGAATGACTTCAGACCCATTTCACTCTGCAACTGTATCTACAAGGTGGTGTCTAAGGTGATAGCAAGAAGATTCAAGGACATTTTATCAAAACATATCACAGAAGAGCAATTTGGATTCCTGGAAGGGAGACAAATCCGTGAAGCCATAGGGGTTGCCCAGGGGGGGCTTCACAACATAAAAACAAAAAAACTCAAAGGGGCTATACTAAAAATTGACTTGTCCAAAGCCTATAACAAAGTAAGTTGGTTATACATTCGTATGCTTCAGACTCATCTTGGCTTTGGAATTGATTTTATTAGGTGGATCATGAGTTGTATTACTACAGTCTCTTTCTCAGTTATTATTAATGGGGCTGCATCTCCTTTCTTCCATGCTGAGAGAGGGCTCTGCCAGGGTTGCCCATTATCCCCTTTGTTTTTCCCGCTGGTAGCTGAAGGTTTGATTAGGGCTTTAAGGGAAGCAAAGAGACGAGGTTCTTTGAAGGGCATACAAACCTCCCAATATCTGCATGTAACCCATCTCTTGTTTGTGGATGATGTCCTAATTTTTGCACAGGAACAGTGAGAGACTCAAACACCCTCAGAGAAATACTGGAACTTTTCTCAAAATCCACAGGGATGGAGATAAATTCAAGGAAATCAACACTGTCTACTCATCTTTTGAAGGCCAAAGAGATTCATTAACTCAGCAGGTTTTTTCCCTTCAATTTGGCAAGGTTGGATGCTGGTTTGAAGTACCTAGGGTTCTACTTAAAACCTAATGATTATCAAAAACAGGATTGGAAGTGGCTTCTGGACAAGTTGGAAAAACGCCTGAAAGTGTGGAGTCATAAATAGCTCTCTAGAGCAGGGAGGCTGGTGTTGGTAAAAGCAGTGTTAGAAGCAATCCCAGTTTACTCGATGTCCCTTGCTTGGATCCCTAAAGGCATTCTAGAAGAAGTAAGAAGAATTTGCTTTAGGTTTCTTTGAAGTGGAAAGCAGGAAACCCAAGTGACCCCTTGGGTGCGCTTGGAGAAGATTGTTGTTCCTAAAGGGCTAGGGGGTTGGGGTCTCAAAAATATTTTCCTGTTTGCAAAGGCACTTGCGGCCAAGGGGGGATGGAGATTGCTAAAGGCTGAAAGTCTGTGGACCCAAGTGATAATACAAAAATACATAGGCCCTAATTTTGTTCAAGACTGGATAAGGAGCCCCAGGAAATCCCATACAGGAGGCTCGATGATTTGGAAAGCAGTGGTTTTGTCCTTCCATGTTATTGAATCCAATCTGGCATGGAATGTGGGGAATGGCAAGAAACTATGGGTTGACGAGGACCCATGGGTCGAATGCATGCATCAACATAGGCTCCTAGGCCACACAGTGGAGGCTCTAAGACAGAGAGGATTCTTTTACCTTTCTCAATTAGCTACTTTTGTTCAAGAGAATCCATGGTTCCAGTCTTGGAGGTCGGTTTATTATTATGGGTTAAATGAGCCAGATGAAAGGGAGTTGGTGCGTCTAATTGGAGAACTGAATAGAGCACAAATTCAGCTAAGGGACAAGGAGGATGAACTTATTTGGGATATAGATCCACGTGGCATTTACACCCCTAAGGCTGGTTATATAAGACTTAGTGTTGATGGTATACAAAGGGACCCAACCTGGTGGTGGAAGAAATTGTGGAAAATCAAAAGCTCGCCAAAAACCAGACTCTTTGTGTTGTTTTCTAGAGAACAAGGCGCCAACTTGGGACAATTTATAGAAAAGGAGCTTTCAGGGGCCTGGATGGTGTACTCTTTGCAAGTCTGATGGAGAGTCCGTTTCTCATCTTCTTTTGCACTGTCCTTTTATCAAAGAAGTCTAGAAAGAGTGTTCAAGGGCTCTAGGCCTGCCTTGCAGAGGGGTGGGCATTACGGTCCTCCAAGCTTGGGAGAATTGGAGGACGGTGGCAACTCAGGAAATTTTGATTGCCCTGCCTCTGATAGTAATTTGGGGAGTATGGCTTGCTCGAAACAATTTAATCTTTGCTGATAAAGCCTGCACACCTGAAATTACAGGAGGCCTTTCTTGTGACATTCTTTCTACCTTCCCACAACATATCATAGCTTCAAGACAGTGGGAGGCATTGGAAGTGGAAATTGACAAGTCGATGCCTTGGGGCTTCTTTGATGGAGCAGCACAATATAATATTTGTGGGGGTGGGGCACTTCTTTTCCTTTCTGGGACCCATTTCTTTGAGATGGTAGTGGGATTAGGGGAAGGTAGTAACAATTTTGCTGAAATTTTGAGCCTCAAATTCCTCCTTATATTTGCAGCAGAGAAAGGGTGTAGAAACCTAAATGTTCGTGGAGACTCAATGAATGTTATAAATTGGACAAAAGGGACTCAAAAATGCAGAAATCTAAGACTTGCCAACATTTTATCTTCCATTAAAGAGGTTCTAAACTCTTTTGTTTTCTTTTCATGGCGACATGTTTACAGGGAAAACAACCAAGAGGCAGACAAAGCCTCGAAGGATGGGTTGCAGATGGCCCTAGGGCATTGGAAGATAAGGGAACATCGAGAGGGCAGCATGCAGGAATTCTACCACAGGCCATTTATAGAATGAGCAGCATTCTATCTTACTTTTCAGCTATTCAAAAAAACTTTCTTATATTTTATATTTACAAAACAGGATATATTTTTGGTCAGACTGTTCCAGAATAGTTTGCAGTTATTTATATCATGAACAAGATGTTAAAAGACTGTCAAAGAACTACATCTCTTGCATATTTTTGAATAGGGCAGCATAATTACAACAACAATGTTTTTTACTGTGTTTTTTATGTTGTGGGACTTACAGAAGACTTTCAGAGTCTTTTTTCTAAATCAGCTCCCAACTGTACGGAAATACACATTTATGTGTATCTACATAATGCAATTTTGTTCTCGTTGGATGAAATAAAATTACGTTTTTTTTTCTCAAAAAAATAAAAATATATATATATTCAAATAAAAAAAGTAGAAGATAAATTAGTGTGTTGTCAAAATGAAAATTAAAAATTACAAACGATAATCGACTTACTAAGTCTTCAAAGGGAGTTTAAATACGAAATATTCTGACCAAGAAAAACAAATGGAAGATTTGATCGTGCAGATTGAGGAATTAAAGCATCTCAATCAAAAATCACAAAACCAAGGTATCAAGAAGGAAGTTGACAACCATAAAGCAAAATAAGAATGGACACATCTGAACGCACCATTGAACGACAAGGATGAAGAAATTGCAAAAGTTTCGAGAAAGTTGGAATGTCCAGAATCCGATATATGTCGAGATCAGCGACATATGAAAGAACTCCAACATAAATGAGACAATATTAGAAAAGCGCACAAGTTGGAAATTACAAAAAACAATAATATATTAACAAGCAAGACTGAAGAAGTATTTAGACTAAGAAACCATAACAAAACATTAGTTACAAAGATCAATAAGTCGAAAAATAGTTGAAAGGCAGTACACTCATCGCCTAAGAAATCTTAATCAAGAACTACAAGAGAAAATCAAAGAGTTAAAAGATGACAAAAAAATGTCGCAAGTAGAAAGGTTTGAAAGATTCAAAGTAATAACAACTATATTAGAGAAAAAATTAGAGCAAATCCAAAAGGAAGCTTCCAGACTCTCAGGAAAACAAATTCAAGTTAAGGAACAAGAAGCCACTCTAGTAAAAAAAACAAACAACAAAAACTCCTTATCGACACCCAAACTATAAAAATCACTTTGACCAACAACAGGGTCAAAATTAACATAAATGAGGGAGATATGATTTCAGAAGAGAAAGAACACAATGAACAAGCTAAGAAGAAAACAAGAAATTCCATCCAACAAAGCGATCAACAAACGGCTCCAATAAAGATAGATCTCGAATGGACAACTTCACAAATGATGCGACAATTTTTCTTGGGAATTCGTAACTCATATCAATTTGTTTCGTCAAGTATCGCGGTTACTAACACAAAGATAGAAAAGATGTCATTACAAACAAGAAATCAGATGTAAGCCTTGTCTTCACTAAGCTTTGAGGACAAAGCTTCCCTTAAGGGAAAGGCAATGTTATATAAGAAATATATAACATAATGACATATATAACTATTAATTATTAATATTAATATATATTAATAATTAATAATGATTAATTAGTTAGAAAAATAAAGAGATGTACCCTTTCATTTGAAAAGGCACAATAAGGCATATATAAGCTCTGCCAATGTAATTGCAAATCATCATATCTTTTATTATCAAAAATATATATTCGATTATTTTATCCATTCATGGAGCATCTCTATCTTTGAAGAACTACATGATTTTATCTAGCCCTTCTTCGAAGTATTTTTTCATTTCATCTCTTGCCTTCCCCATTTCCCATGAGACGGCTCCAACAACTTCATATTGCACGTGTCGTGATAGCTCTTCTTCTCCTTCTCGTAATTCTGCTTCAAATTGATCAAGCCTGGAGTTTAGACCTTCAATAATTTTCAAGTCCCAAGCATGGTCTTTTTCCAATTTGTAAAGTTGATCCTTCATTTCAGACATACTTCTTATGCAAGCTGGAATTTTTGCTTGTCACAATTCAATTTAAATATAATAATTAACTATTATTATATTTAACAATTATTTGTATTTTTAATAATAAGGTTATTAAATAATAACCATTAAAAAAGGTTATTATAATAACAATAAATTATAAACATTAATATATATTAATGATTAATTAATTAGAAAAAATAAAGAGATGTACCCTTTCATTTGAAAGGCACGATAAGACTTATATAAGCTCTTCCAATGTAATTGTAAATCATCATATGTTTTATTATCAAAAATATATATTCAATTATTTTATCCATTCATGGAGCATCCAATGTAATTGTAAATCATCATATGTTTTATTATCAAAAATATATATTCAATTATTTGCACTGGTTATTCCGGTAAGAAACGACTTTTGCCGTTTCATGTTGCTTTCTAGATAATGGGTTGCACGATTAGGTGGTTACCTTATATGCCTACATACATAATTTTGATGGGGCACTAGTTAGAATAAGCAAGGAACCTTTTATTAATGGGTATCTGGAAAGCTTTGAAGACGGGATGAAGAACACTTATGGTGAAGGTGATTTGAGCAATGGGAAGAATTGTGTAGCAGATGAGAATGAAAAGGATGATGATGCTTCTCCTGTTTTCTTTACAGGAGTCGGTAGTTCTGATTCTAAGGATGAAGAAGAGGTTAGATACAAACAAGAAATTGTCCATCAAGAGTATTTAGGAGAAATTGCACCATTAGATACTATTACCCCTTATGACTTGATTAGGGAAGCATGTAGTAATGAGCCTGAACATTTTTCTGATTCTCCTGATCAACTCCCTCACCTACCCTTGTAAGACATTGGATCTAGTATACAAACTGAACATGTCGTTGTTCGTGACCTAGTGATAGGAAATCGCATTCATTCTCGAGAACAAAGAAATTATCGCAATATCAAGGAAATCAGAGCAAGTATGCAAGACAATTTAGAGAGGGAAATTAGAAGTCTTACTCACACGGGTTGAGAAGAAGACGCTTTAATCAATGATGCCCCTGGAGAAGAATTTTCTTTAACTTATTTGGCCATTTTTCATACAACTTCTCCTCTAGAAACCATAGTAAGAAAAGTCCTTCCCACACCACAATCTGATAGTCTTCCTTTACTAACAATTGAAAACAACAATCAAAATGAGGTTAGTGTGCACAATTATAAATCTTCTTTGTCCTATCCTCATCTTAGAAATGTTCCAAGTTTCTTGTTACCTCAAGAGTTGCTTATTCCCCCAGGAGAAGGGACTTGTACTCAAAACGATTCGTCTCACATTCCTAGTCCGCCTCTAACCTTTTTGGAAGAAGCCCGAAGAGCAAGAGAAATGGATGCTAGAAAGGATAAGTTACCAATGCCTAATGGAGAAGGCACTAGTCAACAGCATGATCATCATCCCATGCTTTCTCTTATATCTAGTGATGTTGAAAGGGTGTTCCGTGAATTTTAAACTGTGGGTGAGACACCTAGACATATATTATACCCACAATATGGTGAGTCAAATGTGCGTTTAAATGAAAGGAGAAGTGAAGTAAGAGAGATCTTGATTGGAAGAATTGCTCTTTCAATAGACGGTAGTCCTATACATTTCAATGCAGCCAATCTTTAAAGGGACCAAAGAATGCAGCATCCCCTTGTCCGAGGAAATAGTGACATATCAATAATACCTACCCGAGACATTGAATATATTCTGTCATCCATAAACAAGCATACGTTCAACCTTGGCGATAAAGTTATTATGGAAAATCATGTGTTTAATTCCATATCCAGAAGATTAGGGGACTTATGGGTGGGACCATTCACGGTGGAACGTTTCAAAGGCAACATGTATTTTTTATCCACTAAGGACAGCTTTTGTTTTGAGATGCATGTACATAAATTTCATCTCAGGGATTGCATCACAACACGATTAGGATAGGACTGAATAAGCTCGCTTGAGCAGTAGTTAGTTTTTTTTCGCCATTGAGTATGACCTTTTGCTTGTTAGTGTGTGTAGTTTTTCTTTTTAGTTAATAAATTTGTTTTAACAGTTCTTAGATTAGATGTTTTACTTCCGCATTTTTATTTCAGTATTTATTTTCAGCATTTCATTTTAGAATGATTTTTCTCTATCATATATGATGCCCCAACAGTTGGTTTGCATGTTAAAGTTGAAACTTGAAAGAGATAAAAATTGTATTTTTATAATCTAGTCTTTTGTCACTGTTGTACTTTTACTTCAATATTCATTTTCCTTGATCAACATTATTGTTCAAAGTTAGTTAAATTTTGAAAAACCCTAAAACTTTAACATGGTATCAGAGCTTAGGGTTTGTAGCTAACTCTGATTTTGCAGCCTATCAAAGTCTACATAGATCCTAAGGTAAGGTTTTGAGTACTAACCAACTTGACCTCAGCAGATTCTTGGCAAAAGTTCATCAAGTTGGAAAGAAGGGTTCGATCATTTGGCCACGAGGAATTAGAGTTGGATGACCACACACAAGTATTAATTGGCTGGAAATAAAAGATGTCCCAATGGTGCTACTAGTCCATATGACATCAAAAGAGAGATGGTGGAAGTAGCAAGTTGTGGACTTGCCCCCTTAAAGAGGTATGTCAAGTATAACTGGCATGAAAGTTTTTGAAAATTTCCCCAACTCGGTTTCAAGCCTTTAGGCTTCTCTACATTGTTTAATGCCCAACCCTTTCAATGCATAATTTTTCACAAATTGAGCAGACTGGAACACATGTGAAAACTTTTTCTCAATTTTAAACAAACTCATAAATTTTCTTTTCAAACTGGAAAAACAAAAACTCAGAAAATTTCAGACATTTACACACATGAAAATTTAGACACTTGTTTTTTACTAACGGTCCAGGACAAAAACCCTAAGGGAAAACCTGTTTTCTAAGTGAAAGATTTTATTTTTCTTCAGGAAAATTACAAAAATTAAAATCAGCAGTACTTATCAATTTTCAGTCTCTAAATTTGAACCCTCACTGCTGAACATTTCTCCTCAAAAATCGTGGCAACTGCTGCCTCGAAATTTGTGCCAATTTTGACTGTACAGACATAATTAATTTCTGAATTTTTCTCCTCGAAAAACATGCCTCAAACCTACTATATGGGCAGCATTAAATTTATGTACTTGCTCCTCGAAATTTGTGCCAAAACCATAATGTACGGCTGCATTAAATGTTGTACGAATGCATTAAATGCAGATAGACCATACCTTGAAATCTGTGCAGACTGTTACCTCGAAATTTGTGCCAAGGCCGTACTACTGTACGGTTCTCGAAATCTGTGCCCTTCTCGATTTTTATGCAGCTTCTCGATTTCTATGCCTGCTCCTCGATGTTTGTGCTGGGTTTATCCTTCTCTCTCCTGGTTCTGAATTCTCTCCAAAAACATCATTTTTCTTCTTTCTCTATCTCTTCAAAATTCTCTCCTGAAGATGAACACAAATGAATGAACGTTTGCCTTGCCCTAGCCCTTTTGTTCTTGGTAACTTCCTTGTCAATCTAACAGTCAAGATTAGATTAGATCAAAGGTTGATATTAAATGCTCCATTAAAAAATAATTAAATGACATTTAGTGCACTTATGTAATTTAATAAAGTTGAGCAACCCCTTTTCCTATTTAATCACTCACTTAACTTTTTAAATGTGAACTTAGGTAAATACCCACTTAACTTTTAATAAAGTCACTTTAAAAATATAAAGTGCATCTCACTTCATTAAATGCACAAAATGACTAGGAGTCACATTTAAGTGTCCTTGTCCACCCCAAGGCAACTCTAGGTGGACAAATACTTCCTAGGTAACTTTTCAACACTCCCTCTTATCGAGAAAAGTGTTTTTCACCACTCCCAACTTGTCTCTGAAGTAGACATGCTTCTCTCTACCCAAAGCCTTTGTGAGAATGTCAACCACCTGCTCATCTGTCGAAACATACTGCAAACAAACAACCCCTCTCTAAACATAATCCTTGATGAAGTGATATATAATCTCAATGTGCTTCGACCTGTCATGAAATACCGAATTCTCAGACAGCTTGATGCAACTCTGATTATCACACTGTATAACTGTGAGACTCAGCTCCATATCAAACAAATCCACCATCAACTTGCGAAGCCACAAGGCCTCACAACTGGCCCGACTGGCTGCCATATACTTGTTGAAATTTAAGGGTTAGTGATGTTTTAATACAAGCAATAAGCATAAGTGCATGAACATATAAATTCAGATTCAGAATAGTGTCGCTAACAAAATTTAAACTATAATAAAGCAAGAACATAATTTTCATCTCTTTCAACTCAACGCCTCATTAGTTACTGCGTTAACGTTGGTCCTCAAGAATCATCAAATGCCATGTGCAGTAACAACATGATAAAATAACGTAAAATAAAAATCAGCAGTAAAGAATCATGACAAGTGTTTGAATCAACCTTATACTCAGATTTGATCTTGTCACCAAAGGGACAAGTCAACTAGGCAAACAATTTTACGTAGCTTGAGAGAGAGCCTAACATGGTTAAGGCAGAAGCATACTGACTCAGACTTCTTAGTTAAGAAGCACAATCATGCCTAGTACAGTCATGCTGACAAATGACACACAGTCATACCTTGTACAGTCAAGCTGAAGAAGGACACACAGTGATGCTAGAGAGAATGCAGTTGCATAGAGACACACAGTCAGATGCAGTCGCATAGAGACACACAGTCATACTGATAAACCCACAGTTCACATTTGATAGGCAACCTCACGGTTACGCTGGGAAAGAACCCAACACTCACACAAAGTAATCTCAGGGTCACACTTAGAATAACAACCTCTCAGTCACGGTGAAGGAAAAACAAGGTCCATATTAGAAGACAGGTTTATGATCACGGTGGAAGTCAACCAAAGTCAATGCATAAGGTGAACCTCACGAGATGATGTGAATCAAAGTCACACAAGGAAGACCACGCAGGGAAAGCTCACGGAGGAAGCATGCAAACGGTCAAGATCGCAATGGATATCCACGTGAAGAAACCGGCAAGACCAGACAGGTAAAAGATCACAAACAATCACTGTGAAGGAACCGGCAGAGCAACCCGTGAAGGAACCAGCAAAGCAACTCGTTAAGGAACCGATAGAGGATAAACACGTGAGTGAACCGGCAGGAGCAGTCAAGTGAAATCGCAGAGCCAGACAGATAGTAGCGATCACCAGCGCGTGAAGAAACCGGCAGGCAAATAGAGATCACCGCAGACAGAGATCACCACAAAGGAACCCGTGACAGGCCCGTGAAGGTAAACCCGTGAAGACCAGGCCGTGAAGGTAAACCCGTGAAAGGTAAGCCCATGAAAACAAGCCGTGGAGGAAGCCGTGAAAGAACCATGAAGCTAAGCCGTTAAAACAAGCCCGTGAACGTAAGCCATGGAGCAAAATCCCATTGATAGGAAACATATAATCTTTTTCCTTGTATAGGTTATATGGTAGGTGAAAGATAACACTTAGATTTACTTAGGATAGGTTAAAGTGGCCCATCGTAAAATAAAGGTCCAAAGTTGTTTTAATAAAACCATAAAAATAAAACCTTTACCATAAAGGTTTTATTTAAATAAAACCATAAAGTAATCTTTAATGAATTTATAAAAGAAAAGGTCATAAGGTTCATCAAAAATAAAGTCACCATAATAATGAAAGGTCCAATGGTCCTTTAATCAACCATAAGGTACAAAATACTTAGGATAAAAAAACCATAAAGTAGGAGTCATCATAATCAAAGGTGCAAACCAATAAGAGTGACAGGACCAAGTAAAGGACTAAGTGTCAACCAAAAGGGTTACAACCACATACCCACAGGATAATGTGAACCATAAAAGGTGGACAAACAACTCAACAGGCCCTGTAAACTTTTCTCTCTCTCAAGGTACATTGTTTTATATAATTTTGTCATCACTGTATAAGGGGAAGATCCAAACGGATGGTACACTCTGTTTGTCCTTAACACTGCTCCTAAGGGTTAGGTACTAGGGACATCATCAAGGAGTGGCCAGTCCCTTGAGAAGCAACCTAGCAATAACTGGTTAGGAGGGAGGACATCCTTATCTTCCATTCTTGACGAATAGCTTTCAGCCCTAGGCTGAGTTTCAGTCTCACACTGAATCAGGTTGATCAATCCTTGGACCCTGACAAGGTCCTCCATTCTCTCACAGAATGGTTCTCAGTGCTAAGCTGAGTTTCAGTCTCAAACTAAAAGTTGATCAACTACCTGCAGGACCTACTTGGACATTGTGTCCCTGGTTACAGACTAGAATATATCTCTGCCTCTACCTGCAGGCTCTACTTGGACATCGCGTCCCTGGTCCCAAACTAGAATACCCTAGAGGCATATAGCGGCCCTAGCCACATGCTAGGGGCTTTGCCATGGCATCAACCTACTTGGTCCTAGACCAAGAACCCCAGAAGACTACTGGGGGCCCTAAGGTACCTTCTAGGGTCTTACTCTGCCCTAGTCGACGGACTAGGGTACCATCCTCTCTGAGAATGGGTCTCACAGCTACATAAACTTTAACAATACTCATCCTCAACAGAACTCAATACCACGGACTTTTGCTTCCTGCTGAACCACGACACAACTGCAGAACCCAAGCTGAAGCAACAACCGGAAGTGCTCTTCCGGTCCGAAACACTACCTGCCCAATTTGAATCCATATAGCCAACCAACCCCACTCCACCAAATCTCCTATAATCCAATCCATAGTCAGTTGTACCTGCAAGATACCTCAAGATGTGTTTTGCAGCAGTCCAATGCATTCTCCTAGGGTCCACCATGAACTGACGGAGAGTGTTCACTGCAAAACTCATATCTGGTCTGGTGTTGTTGATGTACCAAATACATCAACAAACCAATCAACTGAAGATATAAGGTAGGGTCCACCAACTCTCCCTCTGAAGCATGAAGCTTCGCCCAGTTAGTGATCATGGGTGTCGACATAGGTCTGCAATCTATCATCTGAAATCTCTTCAAAACATCTGCAGCATATTTTCCTTGCCCCAGGAAAACATGTCCATCCTCCTGCCAACCTCCATCCCCAAATAATAATGCATCAGCCCAAGGTCTATCATCTCGAACTCTGAAGCAAGATCCTTCTTGCACGCATCAATCAGGTGCTCTCCCCCAGTAATGAACAAATCATCAACATATAGCAGAAGAATAAGTGGAACACCACCAACCACAATGTAGTATAGGTTGGGATCCGCTTCACTCTTCTGAAACCCAATCGAAAGCAAGTAGGTGTCGATCCTGGAATACCAAGCCCAAGGGGCTTGCTTCAGTCCATACAAGCCCTTTTTCAACCTGCAAACATGTGTATCTCTCTCACATACCTCAAAGCCCTGTGGCTGGTCCAAATATACCTCCTCCTGTAGAAAACCGTTTAGGAAAGCGGTTTTCACATCCATCTGATGGATCTTCCAACCCATCTCTGCAACGACGAAGATCACTGCCCTGATCGAAGAAAATATGGCCACTGGTGCAAATGTCTCGTCATAGTCAACTCCCTCGACCTGTGAGAACCCACGTGCAACAAAACGAGCTTTAAACTTCTCAATACTGCCATCCACAGCATGCTTTATCTTGTAAAGCCACTTGGAAGTCACAACTGACTTCCCCTCTGGTATCAGAACCACTTCCCACACCCCATTCTTCATGATGGAGTTGTACTCCTCCATCATGGCATCTCTCCATACCTGGTGTGCGAAAGCCTCCTCAGAAGTATCAAGAACAGTATCACGCAAGCTGGTCACCTGTGCCATATAGCTAGAAAATCTCTCAGGTGCCCTACTCAACCTAACCTCCCTCTTGGGCGGTCCAACTGACTCCTCTGCTTCCTTCATCAACTCCTTAAGCCAACTTGGCTTTTTCTTCCTAGAGGAAGCATCCTGTCTCAGACTCTCCTCAACCTCCTCATTAGACACCTATCTCCCTGAAGAAGTCCCAACAACCTGAGAACAATGCCCTAGTGAACCTGTACCTGTACCATTCGAACCCGAATCACCTGAAGGTGTCACCTATGAACCTGTGATCCATGAACCTGTCCCTGTACCAGATGTACCTATGGACCGAGCCCCTGCAACTGAAGGACATGTAACATGTGACCCAGTCACACCTGAAACCGGTGACCCTCAACTCTGACTCGCTGAACCCTGTGCAATCACCTGTGTAGTACCCTGCTAATCCTCCATCTCAAAATCAAGAGACCTCCTGAAGGCTTTCTCCTCCTCGAACTTCACCTCCCTTCTCACCACAACTTTCCTCTGTGCAGGAAGGTAAATCCGAAAAGCCTTTGATGTTTCATTGTAACCAACAAAAATACCATGCTCACCTGTAGCCTTCAACTTTGTCCTCTTCTCAAAAGGGACATGAGAGTATGTAAGGCAACCAAAAATCCGAAAGTGACCTATCTCAGGTACTTTCCCTGTGCATGTGTCCTCAGGAGTTTTACTCCCTAATGCACAGTGCGGACTCCTGTTGAGAACATAAACAGCAGTACTACAAACCTCTGCCCATAGAAATAAAGGAAGACTCTGATCATGCAGCATGGCTCTAGCTGCACCCACTATAGAACGGTTCTTCCTTTCAGCCACTCCATTCTGCTGTGGAGTGTAAGGAACAGTCAACTTTTATCCCCTCCTGTCGACAATACTCATCAAATGCACGAGAAGTATACTCACCTCCATTGTCTGATCGAAGTACCTTGATCGTCTTTCCTTTCTGGTTCTCCACAAGAGCCTTGAACTCTTGGAACCGAAGCAAGACTTCCATTGATCTCTTGCTTCTAAAGAAATAGATCCAGGTCTTCCTAGAAAAGTCATCAATGAAAGTGACGTAGTACTCATATCCTGTCAAAGAGGCAGAAGACATGGGACCACACAGATCTGAATGAATCAACCAAAGCACTCCCTCTACTCTGGAATCACTGCTTGGAAAAGCAGTCTTGGTGTACTTTCCCAAAGCACACCCTCTACATACACCACTCGACTCTGAGCTGAAATCTGGAATACCTGTAGTCATCTCTCTCAGCATCCTCAAAGATGGATGGTGAAGATGGGCCATCCTCCTGTGCCAAATCTCACACAACTCGCTACTGCTCTAAGTGTGTGACAGTGCGTGATGTGGCTCGAAGAGAAGCTTGTACAGTTTCCCGCATCTGATTCCAATCACCCGCGATCAGATGGACCTGCTGTCTTGGAAAAGATGTGAACTTTCCCATCAAGGACATATACACTGAAGCCTCTATCCTCAATCATGGAAACTGAAACAAGGTTCTTCTTGAGCCTAGGGACATACAAGAAATCCCTCAAATACATAGGCTGCATGGACTCCCTGTCAAAACGAACAGTCCCTCGCCCAACTGCACTCACCACTGTGTCATCTCCCAATACAACCTCCATCTCCAAGTCTGACTCAGACATCTCTGTGAACATATCGTGATCACCTGTCATATGACTGGAAGCTCCACTATGAATGTACCAAGTGGAGGAAGTAGCGGTGGCACTCAACACATGCCCAGCAATCATGGAATGCTCCATGCGGTCCTCAAAATCCCTGCTGGTGATAGAAAATGCTCTCTCAACACCAATACATGCAAAGAGAGAAAAATCTCTCTCGAATCTCACTACAAACTCATCGATCTTTGTTGTAGCTGCAGTCTCCTGCTTCTTCTTCTTCTTGTTAGGACACTGTCCAGCATAGTGTCCCATCTTCTGACATGCAAAGCATTTCACTTTGCTCATGTCCTTCTTCTCTCCCTCATGCTGTTTGGCTCCCTCCTTGGAGCCCTTCTTGAACTTCTTCTTCCCCTTCGCTGCTAAAGCAACATTCTCCTCATCATCTCTCTAATGTGACGCACTGCGTAGTAAGAAGCCTCTCTGTATCTCCTCCTATGTTAGATCATCCCACAATCGATCCCATGTGGGCATGTTCTCCCTCCCAATAATGGTCTGAACAAATACAGTCCACTGCTGTGACACAATATTTAGTGTTGTACGCACCATATAGGAATGCCCACCACCTCTCCTACAGCTGCTAGCTCATCTCTTACCTGTGTAATCTTGGTAAGATATGATGCCATGCCTTCACCTTTTTCCATGTGAACACCCTTCAACTTCTCTCTCAATACCATCTTCCTATTTTCATTGAAACTCTGATAAAGATTCGTCAAGGCTGTCCACATCTCAAATGCATGGTCTTTCGCTGAAATGTGAGGGATCACATGATCCTTCACTGCATCAAGAATGACTCTGCTTGCCCTTATATCCTTCTTCATGAAGGTTGCCTTATTTGTTGCATCAGCAGTTACTACCACAGGATTTGTTGTTGTCCCACGAACTATTTCCCATAGTTCATTCTCTTCGAGAATCAAGCTAATTCTAGCCTTCCAAGGGCTAAAATTTGCAGCCCCATCTAATCTATCTTCCACTTTAAGACCGAAAACCATGGTTGCAACCTGTACTCACAAGCAAGTTGTTCAAGACTTCTTTCCTTCAAACCCCAATTTCTGAATGTTTAAAATTCTAAATCTTTGCAAAGCTCTGATGCCATGAAAGCTTTTGAAAGTTTCCCCAACCCGGTTTCAAGCCTTTAGGCTTCTCTACATTGTTTAATGCCCAACCCTTTCAATGCATAATTTTTCACAAATTGACCAGATTGAAACACATGTAAAAACTTTTTCTCAATTTTAAACAAACTCAGAAATTTTCTTTTCAAATTGGAAAAACAAAAACTCGGAAAATTTTAGACAATTACATGCATGAAAATTTATACATGTTTTTTACCAACGGTCCAGAACAAAACCCATAAGGGAAAACCTATTTTCTAAGTGAGAGATTTTATTTTTCTTCAAGAAAATAACAAAAATTAAAATCAGCAGTACTTATCAATTTTCAGTCTTGAAATTTGAACCCTCACTGCTGAACATTTCTCCTCGAAAATTGTGCCAACTGAAAGTTTTCCCAACCCGGTTTCAAGCCTTTAGGCTTCTCTGCATTGTGTAATGCCCAACCCTTTCAATGCATAATTTTCATAAATCATCCAAACTAAAACACATGTGAAAAGTTTTTCTCAACTTTAAACAAACTCATAAATTTTCTTTTCAAACAGGAAAAGTAAAACTCAAAAAATTTCAGACATTTACACACATGAAAATTTTTTACTCAGAAATTTTTTACCAAAATTGGTCCAAGCAAAAACCCCACTGGGGAAAAACCTGTCAAGAGAGAATTTATTTCTTCAGACAAAATTCAGCCAATGAAAATTACAATCAACTTATCTCTTTTCCATCTCGAAAAATGTGCCAAACAAATGATGAACAGACTGTTGTACTTTCACTATTGTACGGACCCGCACGTGTGAGTACAACTGCAATAAATGCTGCTGTACAGATCTAGAAATTCGTGCCCAAAACTTCTGCCTTGGAAACCATGCCTGCTGCCTTGATTTCTGTGTTGTACGGCCCTGTTGTACGATGCAATTAATTATGTACAACTGCCTCGAAATCTATGTCCAGATTCTGCTGCTATACGGCCTGCACGTGCGAGTACAGATGGCTGAATTTATTGTTGCTATACCTGTTGTACAGAATTCTGTCTTGGGAAATGTGCCCTAATCTTAGGGTTTCAATCTCTTAAATGTTCTCTCTCTTTTCTCTCTCTCACTCTCCCTCCAAAATCTCTTTGGAAGATGAACAGGTTTTCCCTTAGAAAAAAGGCTAGGACAAACCTAATGGCTTGTTCCTTACTAGAGTGGAACAACTAGTAAGATCAGAGATCACAAGGGAGCCAACTGTGCTCCTCAAACCCCAACAGAATTGGATTGCAAAGTAAAGATGTGATCTCCCTTGAGAAAGTTATTCAGAGAGCCTCCCAGTGATATAGACATGGAAGTGAGTCAAGTCCATGAATCATCCCTTTCAGTTGAGCAAAGGAAGTAGGCCAGAGAGTATTCGGTTGATCTCTTTAAGAAACCTATTGAAAGGTTTCAAGATTGCTCTGGTTTGATATCTCAAATGAGCCACGTCACTCATTCAGAATCCTCCACTTATGAGGAGGCAGCCAAACAACAGGTGTGGAAAGATGTTATGGAAAATGACGTGTCGTAAGTGGTTCTCATCTATCAAGGGAAATCAGTTATAACTTCCAAGTGAATCTATAAAAACCAAGTTTCTTGCTGACAATTAGAGTTGTTTGGAGCTCTTAGAAAATCTTATGCTCTATGACAAGTCGAAATACATCCGGAGGAAGTATCACTATGTCAGGGACATGGTGCAATATGCTCTGTCAAGTAGACAGTTTACCGATGTGTCGACTAAGCTTCTGTCAAAGTCTGAGTACTTCTGAGACAAGCTTAGTGTTGTTGAGAATGCCTCTCTTGCTGTGAGGGAGTGTTAAAGATAATGCAGTTGCAAGATCCATTCTCAGGGACAATGGCATCCTAGTCAGTTAACTAGGGTTTATGGTTAGTTAACCAGGCAGAGTAAGTCCCTAGAATGTACCCTAGGGCCCCCGGCAGTCTCCTGGGGTTCTTGGTCTGGGACCAAGTAGGTTGATGCCATGGCAAAGTCCCTAGCATGTAGCTAAGCTCCTACCTGTCTCTAGGGTATTTTGGTCTAGGACCAAACAATTTCTTGGTCATGAGGACCAAGCAGATCCTACAGGTTGAGATAGAGACATCTTGGTCTAGGGCTAGGAAAATTCTTGGTATGGGACCAAGCAATTCCTGCAAGTACATAACTGGTTACTAGGTTAGTTAACCAGGTGGATCTTGGTCCGTTAACAAAGATAATGATGTATGATGTCCTCCTCTCCTAAATGGTTAAACTAGGTTGTTTCTCAAGGGACTGGCCACCCCTTGATGATGTCACTAGCACTTGACCTTTAGGAGCAGTCAGGAGGACCAGAGGATCACATCATCCAGTTTGGACCTTCCTTATATGGTGATGATAAAAAGCTTCCAGTTATTGTATGGAACACTTGTGGACAATATACCTTGAGAGAGAAGATAAAAGTTTGGCACCTTAGTCCTGTGGGTAAAAGGGTTGTTCTCCCACCATGTTGGTACACCTTGGTATTGTGGGTGAAAGGGTTGTCTTCCCACTTTGTTGTGACCCCTCTTGTTGACTTATGTTCTTGTGTGAACCCCTTGGTGGTCCTAGTGCTAGCACCCCCCCCTTCAGTGTGGTACCTTGACCCTTTTGCTATGATGACTTAATTTTATTGTTTTATCTTGTACGTATGACTTCTTGAGCATTAGTACCCTATCATAAGTCAACATAATATTATTCTATGTTTTATTTTGGTAAGACTCCTAAAAGCTAGGACATCTTGAGTAACCCTAAAGGCTTAAGGTTGATCCTTCTAGAAGACATTTGAAGCCTATAAATAAAGTGTTAGATCTCATTATGGCATAAGCAAGATAAGGTCTGAGATCTGCCCATCTACATCTGAATTGGGGTTGCTGCTCTTTTGGCTTAACGTCTAAGGGTTTGTGCTGCTCTTTCTCTCTCCCTTACAAGTGACCATTCTAAATCTGTCTAGGACTGTCGTGAGCCTGTTTTGCTGGGTTGTGACCACTTTTGAAGCTACTAGGCTGGGCCATGACCATTGCCGATCTATTTCGACTGGGTCGTGACAATTGTAGATCTGTTTAGACTGGGTTATGACCATTGTTGATCTGCCTAGGCTGGGTCGTGACCATTGTGAACCTGCTAGGGTTGAGTCGTGACCACTGTGAACTTGCTAGGGCTGAGACGTGACTTTTTGAGCCTGCTAGGGCTGAGTTGTGACCATGGTTGAACTGCTAGTGTTGGGTCATAACTGTTGTAAGCCTACTAGTACTTGGTCGTGAACTTTGTGAGACTGTCTTGGACTGTCGTGACTGTTTTGTGATCTGATTTGTACCTACCGTGACTGTTTTGAAGTCTGTTCAGACGATTGTATCCTTGTTAATGTCCACCATGATTGCTTTGAGGTCTAAACTATAGGGTGTGTCCTTGTTGGTGCCTATTGTGACCTTTGTTGAGCCTGCTAGGGCTGTCGTGACCATTGTCTATCCGGTTGTAGCAGGTTCTGACCTGCTAAGCCTATTTAGAGGGTGCCTTTGTCCCTTTACAGCCCCTTTGAGGCTGCTACTATTGTGTATGAAGGTGTCATTGCCTTTGTCAAGGTGTTGCTAACTTGCTACACAATCTAAGGGTGTTAGTGTATGGTTTAAAGTTGCCTCTATACATTTGAAAGGTGTTGCTATTTGATTGATGTATGATTGTCCTAAAGAGTCTCATTTATTGCAGCAAGGGTTTGAAGTTTCCATCCTCATTTGTGGACTATTTTGGTTAGCACCTTGAGGTCTGTACTTGTCTAACTCTACTCTACAGCAGCTTATCTCTCTCTCTCTCAGGTATGTCCTTGCCCTCATATAAGGATCAGATTTGTTCTTTGAGTGACCGGTCTCCTAAGAGACAAGATATGATCTGAAAGTATGTCCAAGTATAAGGAAGTTCTAAACCAAAGTTGTTTTCTCAGTTAGATCTTTTATTGATACTAGTTGTTAGTCTTGTTTAATTTTATTGTTGCTCTACATGTTGCATCTATTGTTTTAGTTGTATATCTTTAAAACAGTGATACTTAAGGGACTGTTAAAGTTGAAAAAGATGAAAATTATATTTTTATTATCTAGTCTTTTGTCATTGCTGTACTTTTACTTCAGTATTCATTTTACTTGATCTGCATTATTGTTCAAAGTTAGATCAATTTTGAAAAACCCAAAACTTTAACACTGCAGAGATTGGTAGAACGTTTGGTTGATGTGGGAACGGATACATTTGAAGATGAAGCAAATGTTCAGGTGCATGTTCATGGATGATGATATTGGTGTTGCAGACCAGAGATTTATGAGGTTCTCAAGCACTCTCTCCCTTAAAGCACTTGTCCCAGTTGGAGCCAGATGTTTTCACATACATTGTAGCTAGAACTACCATGATGCAACAGACTATTTTTCTTCCAATCAAAGCTAGTCCCAGATATGTTGAGCATTTCCTTCCAGAGATCATTTGTGGTACAAACAGAGAGAGCCATTTCTTCTGAGCAGCATGATAAAAATAGACAAGAGTTTAAAGGTTGTTCATGAATTCATAAAACTCGGTTATACTCTTGATAAACCTCTAATATTAAACATCTACAGTCTGGAAATTATCCACACTTCGTTGTATGCTAATATATTGTTTATCAAGTCACCTTAGCAGCGAAACTAATAAAAAACCAGCAGACTGTATTTAAAGAAATAATGCACAGGTACTTGTGACAGCAGTGATTATGAGCACATTAACACACTATTCTGGTCAAAATAGACCCTAGAAAAACCCCACACCTTCGAGAAAAAGTTTCATCAACTTATCTTGGAAATTGTGCCTCATCCCTCTCGAAAAACATGCCACACAGCAATAAATGTTGAACAAATAGTTCTCGATTTCTATGTAGATTTCCTGTAGGTGATGACTAGGACTGTACAAATTCTTCTCCAGCAGAAAAACACTTCAAACATATGCCAGACTCATTCCTCGATTTCTGTGCACAAAGTTGTTGGACGGCCAGCAAGGAATAATGTTGTACGACCATCACAAATCTGTACAGTACGAATGCATTTATTGTTGTACTCTTTATTGGGATGCGTGCCCTATTTTCTTCTTGAAAAATGTGCCCCTTTCAATAACTCAGTTGTCATTTTCCTTGGAATGTGTGCGCTCAACTCCACTCTCAAAAACTCTCTCTTCTTGGAATTCAAGCCACCTTGAGAAGCGTGCTTCTCTCCAAAAATTATCTTCTTGGAGTGTGTGCAAATGAAGCCTCATTACTCTTTTATTTCCCTCATTAGCGTAACTTACATGACTTTTCAAATTCGATGGTTGAGATTTAATTCTTGATCTCAAGCTCCATGGGTGAAATCTAATCTCAAGTTCACTTAAGTTTCCTAAGTGGACTATACACAATTTTTCTTTTCAAAAAGTCACTTTTCCCTAAATATTATAAAAGTACACTTTATGACTTAAAGTCACTTTAGAAACATAATAAAGTGAAACTCACTTTTAAATCATAAAGTCATATCAAAAGGTACTTTATTAAATGCACATTAATAAAGTTACTTTAATGACATTTAATGAGACCCCTTGTCACCTCGGACTCCTGCACCTAGGCACCTGATGCAGGAGTACCTCCAAGCTATAAAATGCTAACACAGCAGCAGTATCCCATAACAGGACTAAGCCTTGGATGATCTATTGAGATAGACCTGTTGTGGCCATGGTTCACTTCACAAAGCAGGTAGCTGGTATTTTCCTTTGTCCATAGAGTTGGAGTTGGAGATAGGTATATGTGTATTTGGGTGTTATTAAACTATCTTGCTCATCTTATTAGCTCTAACTTGACATGGTGATTGGTATTGGTGATTCAGTATTGCATTGTTGTCATGAGCTTGTTACAATGAGTGGAGATGTGATATCAAATGTTAAAGATCTTTTTATATGCTCACTAGTATTGCCTACCTTATGTAGACTTCGTCTTAACTTGCTATGATGGCATCACCTTTTCACCTTCCTCCACCCCTTTTGTATCTTCCATGTTGTGATTGACCCTTGACTTGAACTTTGACTTGTGAGATTGAAGACCTTCCCCCACTTGGATCTCTATGTTGGATAGACCCCATGTTGATATGTGTCTCGGCTCTAAGTTGTGCGACAGAACTTACCGAAGCCTTGACCCTTTTGGACCAGGAGAACCCGTTGGTGTTGGGTCTTGAGCCTAGGTTAGTTGGGAGTCTGAAGCCTCGACCCTTCTGGTTGGTTGCCCCCGATGTTTGGTCCTGATTATGAATGATTCTTGCCAACTGACCCCATGATTCACTTCTAGGCTAGGAGTACCCATGTTGGACACAATGACCACACTGAGAGGGGGGATGAATCAGTGTGAGAGCAATTATCATCTTTTTACCTTCTTTTAATCAATCAAAGTATATCAAGCATTACGTCATCAATTACATAATCAAATTCATCATGAGTCATAAGCACAGACATCACATCAAGAGAGACACAAGAATATATGTAATTTTAATCTTTATTTATGGTAATAGAAGACTACAAGCTTCTCGATTACAATCAACACCAATTGATAAAATGAGCACCAACTTCTGTAATAGGACCCAGCCTAGTTTTCTTAGCTCCAACTAAGAAAGGGTCGAGGAGTCCAATCCTCAAGTGCAAGATACCACTTGCAATCTTGATGCCAATCTCTAATTGTCATCAATCTGCTGCTTAACCACTTATGTTCATCACTGCTTGTCAAACTAGTCAATCTCAGCTCATCAACACTGCTTGTCAACCTCCTCTCATCACTCTTTGTTGCTCATCAACACTGCTTGTCAACCTCCTCTCATCACTCTTTGTTGCTCATCAACACCGCTGATCCGACATTGTTGGTCAATCACTACTCATCGCTACTGTCAATCTGCTCACTAACCTTTGCTTAGCAACCATGTCAAGTCTACTCATTAACACTACTGATCAAGCTGCTCATCAACAAGGCATCATCAATTTATACATGGTATCATCAATCATCATGGAGTATAGGCAAGCATCATCATCAAGCATACATGGAGTATGTATCATCATAGTGTATTCATCAAGTAGCATTGTCATAATAGGGTATGCATCAACATCATAGGATATGCATCATCAACATCAACCATCATCATAAGTTATCATCATAATGTATACAACATCATCATTTTATGGCACCACATACATACACCACTGTATGTCTGTGTGAATATCACTGTGTGTATATCATAGGGTTTGTGTAATCCCATCATCATTGCATCATCATCTTACAGTAGAATGCATCAGGTGTATAGGGTAGCATCATTTCACTTAAACTATATGCACTTAATCATTTCACTACTGTATGCACTACTCTATATAAACACTGTATAAATCAAACAACATGCATATTGCATCATATCAACATCATGGTGTATGCATTCACCATCATTGTTTTGTACATCTCTGTACATGCCATTGTACTTGTACACTTCATTGTATGTATATTGTATATTCCTTGACATTCACCACAGTATACTGTTGTAAGTATCTTTCACCACTGTATACACCATTGTATACTTACTGTATGGATGCCACTGTAAGCGTATTTCACCATTGAATGTGTACTAGGGTTGCATCCTCCATCGGGTTTGCATTATCATTAGAACATTATTAGCATCATCATCTCACGCATTATATCTGTTAGTTTTTGATAGCTCGGTGGCACTCCTGCATCAGGGG
>LPNX010892059.1:202864-370821 GCA_001517045.1 Pseudotsuga menziesii | reverse complement strand
TAGATTTTGTGCACAGAAATCGAAGTTCTGTTCAGATTATTTATGCTGTAATTAATGACTGTTGTACCTTCAAAAATTTCTCTCTCAAGCTCAATAAAATTTTCTCCTGCATGCTGGTTTTCCCCCAGGGGTTGAGGGGTTTTTTCCAGGGTCTATTTGACCAAAATACTGTGTTTTAAATGTGTATTACAGTCTGCTGTTATTCATGTTTTTCCGCTGCTAAATGTGCTTTATAAACAGTATATCAGCCTACAGGATAGTTCCATTGAATGGTTAATTAATGTGCTTGATTGTGGTTTACTGTTGAGGCCTGATATCGAAGGTTTATGAAGTGTTTGACGAAATCTGTAAGTGAACAGAGGTCTGATTTTTTAACAATATCAATATATGGTGTCGATCATCATCATACTGTATCAATCATATAGTTTATATATTGATCATACCTCAAAACAATGCTTGTCAACATTGTATGTCTGTTGTAGAAGTTATCAGTAACATAGAGACCTCGTACTTAGACACTGTATCACCTAATCTCGGTCTGTGCATGCTAGGAAGAGACTCAGGTCTTTGTTTATTATGAAATAAAATTCGGATGGTGGAGAAAACCTTTAACACTCTGCTACTCAAACGCTGGTAAATTCGGACTGTGGTAAAAGTCTGCAATTTTCAGACTGTTGTATTGTCTTTACCCTCCAGAAGTCTCTGTAGAAAATTCGGATGGAAAATGCTGGTAAATTCAGACTGTGGTAAAGGTCTGCAATTTTCGGATTTGTTTTAGTGTCTTTACCCTCCAGAAGTCTCTGGAAAATCCGAATGGATGATTATTTGACTGCTGCAAATTTTAGATTGTCAAAGAGTATGCTAGTAGACTACCAAGTTTCCACAGTCATTGACTTAGGGCACACTCCCCCCTTTATTTCTGCTGCTGCAATATTCAAATTCAGGTGCTGGTATTTAATGCTGGTAAACCCCAGACAAGTCCAAGATAGGATTGTCAATGAACATAGACTATTGCTGCAAATACCACCGAATTTCTCAACCAAAAATATTTCAGACTTAAAAATTCGTGTCTGCTGCAAGTTCGTTAATGTTACAGTCAAGCCCGAATCTCAATCCATAGACACCCGAAAAATCTCAAAGCATTCCACTGAATTTTGCGTATACACATCTGTGCAGTTATTTTTTTGCGTAGACTCCTCCCGGGTGAGATATTGGTTGTTTTATGTTCCCAAGACAGCATTTTAATAATTAAAAATGGCTAATGAGGATATCGATTTGGGCAATTAAGGCAAGGGAATGGCATGGAATTGGTCTGAGGCACAGTGTTTGGGTCACATTCATCATTCAGCATCAGTTTCACTTCACTCGGGGTCCACACATCCTTGATTTATACAGTTTGAGGGTGTTTTGATGTATTTTGAGGGAGATCCCCTAGTGATTTTTATCACTCCTCTACATTATTTGCCACCACACTGTAATACCCCGATTTTGACCCCATGGTATTAAAATTGTACATGATGTATATATTGCAATTAAATCATGGCGAGGAGCTCAAGGCCAAGGCCCTGCCATTGATTTGGTGTTTTATGTATCGGCGATCAAGGTTGATGCCGATGGTTCTCATGTTGGTCAGGCACGGTATATTTTTGAGATATCATGTAAATATGCAATTTGATAAAATACCACAACTAGCTATGCACTGCAACGAAAGAGATGGAGGCATGATTTCACAAGGAATAGAGAGGGGGTTTATCCAAACCCTTGAGCCAATAGGGTGAGACTAGATGTCGATGAAAGCTGTCATCCACCCTTTTTGTCCTTTGTACTCAATCAATCAATCTTCCAAAAGAGCGATGAGGCAGTGAATGCCTTAGGCAGAGCGAGGCATGGCAGTTGGTTTCGTGACTAAGGCAGCTTGCAGTCTGAGCAAACCTGCAGCCTAGGGGAAGTCGCATTCTTGCTTCTGAAGCAAGTAATCATGTGAATGTGTGCTCAGTCCATGATTCCTGAGTCACCCAAAACGTTTTTGGTCATTCTTCCATTCCATTTCGATTCATTATGTTATTCACTATCCTGAGTCATGAAGGAAGGGGTTGTTCAGCTGAGTTCTTCCGCCTCGCACAGCAAGAGCTAGCAGCATATTCCTAAGTGTTTCTACAGTGTTTTTTCTGTGTTACAGAGTGGTTTGGAACCCTGGTCTCTTGCGTACAAGTGAAACCTTGTTTCTCCTATGTTACAAAGCGAGTGGTGTGGAACCCTAGTTGTTTGTGTTACAGAGTGGAGCCTGTGTTGTTGTGTCTCTTTGTGGTTTGTTGTTATGTGTGACCTAGTTTGGGTCTGAACTGTATGCAAGACATAGGAGTGGAAGAGACGTCGAATTGGCTTGATAAACCTAGTGAAGAGAGGAACCTCACAAAAAGATAATAATGGCTGGTGAATCTTCTACGCCCATCCTGAAGAGCACTGGAAGGGAAGGTATAGCCCGAGGGACTGTGTAGCAAAGAAGGGGATACTTCCTTGTGTTGGGTGTGTAGGTATTGTGGATGCCAGGCCAGATAGATTTTATGGAGGTGTCCCTAGCTCTGTGAATGAGCCACTAGCTTAGCCATTCTACCTTTCCACTGCCTTAGCAGCCTGATAAACCCAAATGTAGATTGGCTTAGCCGACAGCCTGATAAACCCAATGGTATATTGGCTTGGTTGGGCAGCCTGATAAACCTAATCGTATATTGGCTTGGCTAAGCAGCTTGATAAACCCAACGGTGTGTTGGCTTGGTTGTGTCTTGATGTGCATTTGGCCATGTGTGATCCCTGGCTGGACAGCTTGATAAACCCAACTGTTAGCTGGCTTGGCTGAGTAGCTTGATAAACCCAACAGTGAGATGGCTTGGCTAAGTAGCCTGATAAACCCATCTGTTAGTTGGCTTGGCTGGTCCTCAATGTGAATGTTGGCTTGACTACCTGCAGTCTGATAAACTCAACTGTTAGCTGGCTTGGCTAAGTAGCCTGATAAACCCAGCAGTGTATTGGCTTGATTGCCTGCAACCTGATAAACCCAATTGTGTATTGGCTTCGTTGGACAGTATGATAAACCCAACTGTAGGTTGGCTTGACTGTGTTTGATATGTTCTGGATATGTGTGAGCCTATTGTTCCCTAGTTCCTTGTGGAAATCATGCCCAACTCGGGGGTGGCAGCTGTGTTGAGAGATTGATGAACACAATTGGCCTGTGGTTGGGTGGAATGTTGCAGCGACATAGCTATTTGCGGGACAGCTTCATCTTCAAGATAAGTATTCTCTGTTGTATTATTTCTGCAATGTATTTGCTTATGAATGTACTGAATATGTTGAATGCTTATTAAAGATTTAAGTAGAGTTTGCTGTTGTTAAATGTCCCTGCATTTTGCATCTGTAAATGCCTTGTATTTTCCACTGCATTTTGCTTACGATCATGGAGGTTGGATACCTAGCCAAAGAGTCAGAAATGTGGTTATCTTAAGGAAAAATGTGTTTTCCGCCCTCCGGAATCCACCTGCAAGAGGCGGAAGTCGAAAGTCGAAAGTCGAAAGTCGGGAAAAATGGGAAAAAGATAAAGCAAAAGTTGGATTTTCGCACCCCAAGCTCGCTGCGGAAGGTGGAAATCGAGAAAACAGAAAAAGGTTATGGCAAAATATTGGTTTTCCGCGATCCGAAGTCTGCAGCGGAATGTGGTTAAATGATTCCATCGTATTTTTATGTTTCTGATTCCCGAAGTCCACAGCGAAAGGCGGAATGTGGTTAAAAGACTCCGTCGTATTTTAAGTTCCGCTACCCAGAGCGCACAGCAAAAAGGCAAGAAATCACAATGGCGGTTTGCAGAGTTCCGCCTACCGCGAACCGCATTGAGGAAGGCGGAAGGCGAAAGGCAGAGGGTGAAAAAGTTAGGATCAGTGCGGGAATGACTTTTCTGGTTACAGAGAAAGAAATAATAAACTATTACGCATATGAGTCAAGTGTATGGGCACGTGGGTACATGGACATCGTGGTATCAAAGCGAGCAGTAGAGCAGTGAAGTAGCGCTCCTCCCTTATATGTTGAGGTAGAGGGGAGGGGACACTACACACACCTTGTTATTGTGCCATGGGGCCATGCTAGTGAAGGATAACATAAACTCCTAGCCCCACCATGTGCTACTGTGTGGTCATTAGTCATATTTTATGTGGTGCGCCCCCTCATTGGGCATTTCTAGCAATGTTACAAATATCGTGTCGACGAATATATCGCCGAGGGTCCAAAAAGAAATTATCGGATTTATAGGCGAAAATGTTGGCAAACATCGACAATATATCGGCAAAATAAAAAATACGAAAAAATTAAAAAAACAAAAATACAAAAAATCACAATACATTTGAAAAGTCAGCAAATATCGCCATAAAATCAGCAAATATCACGAAAAATCGGCAAATATCGCGAAAAAATCAGTAAATATCGCAAAAAAATAGGGTAAAATCGCCAAAAAATTGGGGAAAATATCAAGGCGATATATTGATGATATATCGCCAGTGAGTTAACATCGCAATATATCGCGATGTTGTCAATATATCGACGATGTTTGTAACACTGATTTCTAGTGATGCACCCCCTTCTATTTGTGAGTTGATCCATGTGACATGTATCTGAATAATCTTAGCCGTAGATTAGGATGATTTTATCTTATGATCTTGACCCTTGATCTTTTTGGATCTAGGTATTATGTACTTGAGATATCTATATATTGAGATGCTCTCTTATTTGTAAAGGGACTTTTGGCTCTGGAAATATTGCATACAATAAATTTTTTGCAGAAATCTCTTGGGAGCTTTGTGAATGTCATGGATGTGATTGTTATGCCTCTTGCTTAGACATTTCAGTGGATCTTGTATGCAAACACTACTTTTCTGTGAGGGTCAAACCCATCTTTTTGTAGGTAGCGAATTGAAGGAGGAGATTGCTAGGGCAACTTGCATCATCTTCATCCAAATCGCCTCATGTTCAGGGAATGATCAATTGTTACTTTGTGCATTGAATCTTTCTCTGTGGATGTTGTATGTAGCTTATCTTTTTCATCAATGAACAATTCTGACTTCGGTATATTGATTTTGCAAGTGGAGAAGAGGGGGCACACTTCCTCACTTGGGCGTTTTTCCTTCTTTGCATGTCGGATCTTGCTCGAAATTGTAACTAAGTGAAAGGATCATCAACATCTAAGGCGGCTACAAGTATTCTCAGGTACGATCTGCAAGGTAAGTACTATTTTCCTTACATTCATCCAATTGCCAAATAAACCCTCTTTCTTTAAAAGCCTAGTTTTGTAGATCTAATAGATCCGATGATTTTTTATGACGGCCATCAAAACCCACTTGGAGATTAATGAATAAACCCTAGATCTAGAGTTTCACATAAATCGAACTCCATTTTCCCTAGGATCTAGGTGCCCTCTTTGGGTGGGTGGTCTTTTCTTTAGATCTGTCAAATAGGTATGTTTGGACCCGCCTCAAAATAATAGATCCAATCCTCAAGCACCCTGATCTAGTCATCTCATGCCCCGATCTACTCTTTTGGGTCCACTTTGTCCACTTATGCAAAAAACCCTAGGTGGGTCTCTTTAAGGTTTTCTTTTATTTGGCTAGAACTCACTAGATCTACTTCCTTAAGCTATTTGCAGTACAATCTCAATCAAGTTGGGATATTTCCTATCTTTACTAAGCCTCCCCAACTTGGCCCTAACTTCCATACCACACTTATTCCATACATCTAGTTTTGTCCACTCATCATCTCTCCTCTTTTATCCATTGTCAAACCCTAGGAGTGTCTTGAGTAGGTGCGCTAGCCCTCTTAGGCTAGTAGGGTCTCCCCCTTGATCATTCTCCGATTTGATCTAAAGCGACAAGAGCCCGTCCGATGTGAAAACTACCCTTTATTCATAGTGTACGAGGCCCTTGCAGTGTCACCGGTTATCTACCTTACCTATACCGTCTCGAATAGGATATCTTAAGTGGGTAGCTACACTTTGTGTGATAACAGTACCTCAACACATGCTTTGTTGCAACCCAATGTGCATGCCTCGGCTCAACCATGAACTAGCTTAGGGTGTTCACTGCTGTTACGTTGCACCTGTACCCAGCGCACCTTCAGGTATACCCTAGGGAGAGAGGGCTAATTTTTCGACCAGGATGAGTGTTATCGAGCCATGGTGGTCATGGTTGGGCCCTTTGGTCATCCTTTAAGGGTATTGTGGCTTAATGGCATTGTTGACTGCCCTTTATTGGGGTTTTCACCTCGGGGTTGGTGTTTAGGGCCCCTGAGGGTTGACCACTAGGTCACATGGCTCCATATCTTGTTTATGTGCTTTGGTGGCCTTTGCTTTAGCTATGAGACATTCGTCTCCCTTCACAGCCACTTAGGACACCCTCCTGGCCCTTCAATCAGTGGGTTCTTGCTCTCCCTCGCCTTATCTCCTCAGAGGAAGACATCCTCCATGTCAGGCCGTTTTCATGCTTTGAGGAGGGCATTGAGGGTTTTTACAGCATTCTAGGGTTAGATGGAGTAAAACGCCCTCCCTCCAACTCACTCCAGCCTTTCGTTCGAAGTGATTCGTTTATTTGAGCATATTTTGGCACTTTGGAGCACAAATACCCCGGGTAGCCTACCTTAGGCAATATTTTATTATTATTTTCTTTAAATTTTAAGTTGACATTTTATAATTTCAAATTGTCATGTTTTAAGGCATGTAGGCCTAGATATTTTGTAAAAAGTGGGTGTGAGATCATATAAATAGATCTCCTCACTTTCATTTTAAAGACAGAACTTATGGGATAATACACTATGCATCTATTTTACCCTTCTGGGGCTCTTTGAAGGGAGGCGCATTCTCTGGAGGAAGATCTTTTTCTGGGTTTCATAACGAGGCTTGGTGTTTCTATTGGTTTGATGCTCTTCTTTAAGGTGGTGTTGGATTTGTTTGCTTAACACATGCACAAGGCTTATCTAGGATTACATATTGATTGCTCTTGCTATTGGTTGTTGAATGATGTTAGGTTTAGGGACTGAATGGTAGCCATTAGAGCTGCATTTTGTAACTGGCTAGGGCTTCTTCAACCTTTAGGCGCCTTAACTTCGAGAGTACGTCCTTCCCAAGAGTACCTCTAGGGCTAGATCCTTAGAATACTAGGAGTAGTAGTAAACCTAGGTTAGTCTCCTCTAGGGTTTGCTAGTCTCTTCCTAGACGCCCTAGGCTAGGATAAGGTAGAGCTAGGGTAGTCCCTTAGGTTTTCACCTTCTTTGTTTCCTCAAAACTACAACTTAGGGTAGTCCCTTAGGTTAGTTTTTGTTTAGTTTTGGAGTTAACTTAGAACTAGGTTAGGGTTGGCTCTAAACAGTCTCCATCCCCACCAGCACTGCCACTTACAACCTGCTTTTACCTCCATCTTAGCCCTCGCTACCCTCTCCTTGCATTCTCCTTCCCTTCGCAAGTCATCTCCTAGGTCCCACTGCCCTAAAAGCAGCCCTCTTCCACCCTTGCAAACCCTTCCTAAGGTCCTGCTGCAACCCTCGCTGCCTACTAACAGGCCTTCTCCTCACCCTTGCTGCTGCTCTTTAGCCTTCCCAGCTCACCCCACACCTTCGCTGGTCCCTCCTAACCTCTCTAGAGTCTAAACCCTTTCCCCTTCCTTGCCTGATCCTTAAAACTCCTCCCTAAACCCTCGGTAGCCAGCTTCCTCCACATCTTCTCCACCTTCGCTGATGTTCCTCCCTTCTTATCTGCCCTACAAGTATCCCTAACAGACCTCGGGCCTGTCCTTTAGACAGCCCAAAGGCCTTCCCTTTTCTCGGGTCTGTTCTTTAGTTGCCACCCCAGTGTGGCAGCCTAAAACCCATACTATAGGGCTGCCCTTTGCAGTGGCAGCCCTCCTCTTCCCTAATTCTTTAACACCTGCACACAACCAATGACACATGGTTAATATTCATATGACAAGTTTGGATTATGAACACATAGCTAGGGTAATTTATTTGCATATTTGATTTGATATGAAGCATTAAAATGGCACCATAATACCATATTTATTAAATACATAGTCTGCAAAATGTAAGTTGCATGCACATTTACTTCTGACGTTTGTTGCCAGTCAGCTAATGCACTATTGGTTAAGAGAACATACTTGTATACCATATGAAACCTTGTTGCTGCTAACTATTAGTGACGGATACACCACTGTAATGCTGTACTCATATCAGATTTGTTAAACATTATAATGCTGCTATACTTCACTCTATTATTGTACTTATTAGTACACACCATGCAAATTGTTGGTTGTGAGCGCTATCCTTGTTGTTAAGTCGGCCAATGTACTGATGCATTGTTTTTGTGCAAGAAGGAACCTAACGTGACTGTGGGTACATGACTGATTACACTATTACTTGTGCTACTTGTCACCAATGCAAACAGTACTACTGCTGTCCACATTCTATCTTAACCAACGTCTACATGCTGGTTGACAATTCAGGCTTAAAAAGCATTAGCACTTTGGCAAATTACTGTGTGGAATGTAAACTCAGAAAATATCACCATATTAATGCAAATTTATACTGCTGATGTTGTTACTAGTAATCAAAGTCTGAAATATTGTCTTAAGTAGATGCAATTGGTTGGCAAATGCTTGGCTGTATGTACATAATTATTTCTTATATTATAGTTAACACCTAAGTTACCGCTACTGCATACTATTCTACTATTAACGAATGCATGTGACTTACCTTTTCAGTCTTGATTACAATGATATGGTGAATGCATAGTTTGAAACACATTTTTGTCTACTGCTGTCATAAAATACTTGCCTGAATGAATGACACATGCTTTGGCAGATATCCACATTACTACAAGTACTACCTATGAGCTTTAATTAGTGATGATGCTATTCATGTATTTTTACTGATCCTTGAAAGTTATAATTGTTATTAGCTTATTGGAACGAATCATATAGGCAATTGGCTAATCCTTGATATGTTTGCCTAATCCATATTCATAATACATTGACTCCATTAGGCACTGATCACTAACACTCCTCGAGAGAAGATATCTTTTGTGTCTTAGTGTCTTTGCAGAGTCATAATAGGGCTCTCCCCTAGGAGGCTTAGGCTTCCAAAGCAGTTGGGAGAAGTTGACTAAGGTGACAGTGGTCACTTCATCCTCACATGCTTACTGGTTGGCATGGACTGCCATTTCAACCGATAACAACTGCAAAGAAAATATATGGCCTAGTGTTAACCAAGTACATCAAGGGTCCAATCAATTGCATGTACATCATGGGATCCACCAAATCTTAATATGAAGCAAAATCACATAGGTGTAGCCATGGACCTGCAGTCCATCATACCAAATCTCTTCAGAATCTCAACCGTGTACTTCCCCTGACTGAGGAAGATCTCATCTGGTCTCTACCATACCTCTAATCCTAAAAAATGATGCATCAAGCCAAGATCCTTCATTTTGAACTCAAAGGCCAACTCCCTCTTCAACTAGACTATGAGCTTCTCTACTCCCATAAGAAACAGATCATCAACATACAGCACCAAGATCAAAGGATCGCCATCAACAACCTTATAGTAAAGGTTGGGATCCGCCTAACTCTTGGTGAAGCCTAAGCTCATCAAGTATATATCAATATTGGCATACCGAGCTCTGGGTTCCTACTTGAGTCCATACAAAGCCTTCTTTAATATGCAAACATGGGACTCCTTCCCGTGTATCACAAAGCCCTAAGGTAGCTCTATGTACACCTCTTCCTCAATCACACCATTGAGGAATGTTGTCTTTACCATTTGATGTAATCTCCATCCCATCACCGAAGCAATAGAAATAATAGAACATGAAGGAAGTGTATCTACTATCTAGTGACTAAAGCAAAAGTCTCTGCATAGTCCACTCCCTCTTTTTGGGAGAATCCTCTCGCCACAAACCTCACTTTGTGCTTCTCGATGTTTCCATCTGTTGCATGCTTGATCTTGCATATTCACTTGGAATTCACCACTGACTTCCCCTCGGGTATCGGAACAACTTCCCCCACATCATTTTTCATGATGGACTGATACTCTTCCATCATGGCATCTTTCCAAACCTACTAGCCTGATGCCTCCTCATAACTTGAAGGTTTAGAATCAATGATGTGACTCATCAATGGCATGTAACTCGAGAACCTATGAGGTCTTTTGCTCTCCCTGAAAGTACCAATGGGAGTTGCATACCTCTATGCATCCTTCAAAGCATCACGAAGCCATGCTAGCCTCTTCCTGGTCACTACAACATCTCTAGGTAGATCCATTGGCTCTGTTGGCTCTACTAACTCCTAATAGTTTGAAGGATGAATAACTAGACTAGAGCTAAGTCACTTGACACGAGGACACGGGAATACAAGTATCCGACATAGACAAGGCGACCCCGGAATTAAGACATGGACGACACATTATATATATATATATAAACATTTAGATCCAATTATAGTTTCTACAAATAATTGGGTGATCATGATGGTGATCCACTTCATACATCAAAGATGCCACCCCCAACCACCAGCAAGTTTCCAGATGCAGGAGTTTTTCCTTTAGCTTCACAACGTCTAACAATCTGTGGGGGCCATTCATCTTCTTCTCATGTTCCACGATCACTTCCAGCAGCTCCTATTCAACCTAGAACACGAGAAAAAAAATTGGAAGTTTTTCATGGCAAGAGGAAAACTTAGTAAATAGTATCATAGTACTTTGTATTTCATGTTTATTATGGCCTATTTTTTAATAATTATGGCCTACTTTGAACTTTGAAAGTTTGACATTTGAATCTTGAGAGTTGAACATGATGGTGATTATAGTTTGTAGAAACTATAATGGGATATTCTCTACCCCTACCTAAGCCATTCACCTCTAGCCATATGACTCAGGCCCTGAGGGAGAATGTATGCACGATGCTGCAACCTGGAGAAACATCAACAAAAAAGAGACCAGTCCAAACATTATCCCAAGTCGGAAAGGTCAAGCCCCAAACTCTACTAGGATGATATGATAAGGAACTATCTGCTTGCATCTAATCAGGCATCGAAAGAGAAGGGTTTGGACTCTCTTAAGTGAGGCCTCTCAAACTTTAGTAAGGAAGATCCCCATATCTCTGAGCCATAGAGAACAGTGCTTCAGATAACGGAGTCCATGAGAAACATCTTGGATGAGATGTCCTACAAATGGTGGTGGAAACATTGTCTCTCGAGAAGGGCTAGAGACCCATAACCCTTGGCAATCCAAGGCTAAAGGATCGGTCGCAAACTGACACAAGGTCCTGAAAACCATGCTCCCAAGTACGTGTAGGTGTTGGTGATCTCGATCTCCTCCCCTCTGAAGAAGAAATGAAGGTATATGGACTGCTTCGACCTGTTCAAGATTGTAACCTTGGTCTTACTCAAGTTGATCGTCAGTTACTATAGATCGCATAAGAGAGCCAGGGCATCCAGCCGTCTTTGTAATCTCACTGGAAACAAGGCTAGGAGGACCACATCATTGACGAAAAGCAAGATGCATATAAAAACATGGTGGAGGCACTTGTCACTGTCCTAGATATGCTCGTGGAGAGAGGCCTCAAGCTCATCAATATAAATCCCAAACAATGTGGGGGACAGGGTACATCCCTATTTAACTCCGACGGTACTCTTGATAAAATATGACATCCTGTGAACTGTGCGGAGGCGACCAAGAACTGACTCATGGAGGTGCATGATGGACGTCAGTAACGTATGGGAGATGCCAATGTCTCTGACCCATTTTTCCTGCTCTAAATAAATGTAACATCAAACAAATATTTATTGGTAATGATAGATCTCTGAGTGTTGTAGGATCTCGAAAAGTTCAACTAGATGATGGTCATTTCAAAAATGTAGTGTGTTCCAACTCTTTCTTGCAATTTGTTGTCAGTTTATCAAATCACTCATTATGGTAAAGGTAACACTATAGAATTTACTCCTCACCAAGTTGTAATCAACAATTTCAACGATCCTAAGTACGTCCTAGCAAACAGAATTGTTGATGATATTACCACGTTGTACAAATTTAACAACTTTAGGTCATCAACTTTTCCTTCAATTTTATTTCTCATAGCGATGAGTTGAGCAAACTTTGGCATTAGCAAATTGGTCATTTAAATTGTTGTTCATTGTAGCAGTTATGTAATCAAAAAATGGTGACTATGCCTATACTAAGAAAGTAGGATACCATCTCATAATCCTTTTTCTTTATGTTGATGACCTTATTCTTACTAGTAGTGGCCCTAAACATTTAACCCATATCAAATCCATACTTAAGAAGAAATTTCAAATGAGTGACTTAGGACACTTGCATTATTTTCTTGGTCTCCAAGACTTGCAAACCCAGGACAAATTTTTTTTTTCTCAATCTAAGTATGCTTGTGACCATGGATGACTATAAATTAGCCCCTTCTTACTTCCAATTTGGAGTCAAACTTACTACCACCTACACTACTCGAAGTAGATGCCACCTTGTACCATTGGTTAGTTGGCAATCTTTTTTACTTAACTCATACCCATCCTACTATCTCCTTTGTTGTTGGTCTTGTTGCTCAGTATATGCAAACACCCCATGGCAATCACTGGAAAGCAACATAAAGGATACTTCGGTATATCTTGTTAAAAATAATGCAGCTGTGAGACCCATTCTCAGGGAGGATGGTACCCTAGTCAGTTAATTAGGATTCCTGGTCAATTAACCAGGCAGAGTAAGTGCCTAGAAGGTACCCTAGGGCCCCCAACAGTCTCTTGGGGTTCTTGGTCTGGGACCAAGCAAGTTGATGCCATGGCAAAGTCCCTAGCATGTGGCTAGGGCCCCTATATGTCACTACGGTATTCTGGTCTAGGACCAGACAATTTCTTGGTCACGAGGACCAAGCAGATCCTATAGGTTGAGTCAGAGACTTCCTGGTCTGGGACCAAGCAGATTCTTGATCTTGGACCAAGCAGATTCTTGGTCTGGGACCAAGCAGTTCCTACAGGTACATACTTGGTCAATTAACTAGGTGGATCTTGGTCAGTTGACCAAGATGATGATGTGTGATGTCCTCTTCTCCTAAATGGTTAGGCTAGGTTGTTTCTCAAGGGATTGGCCACCCCTTGATGATGTCACTAGCCTTGACCTTTAGGAGCAATCTGGAGGACCAGAGGATCACGGCATCCAATTTGGCCCTTCCTTATATGGTGATGATAAGAACTTCCAGTTATTGCATGGAACACTTATGGATTATATACCTTCAGAGAGATAAAAGTTTGGCACCTTGATCGTGTTTCCCCACGTTGTTGGTACACCTTGGTCTTGTGGGTGAAGGGGTTGTCTTCCCACTTTGTTGTGACCCTCTTGTTGACTTGTGGTCCTATGTGCACTCCCTAATGGTCCTAGTGCTAGCGCCCCCTCTTCAATGTGGTACCTTGACCCTTTTGTTATGATGACTTAACCATAATGTTTTATCTTGTTTGTATGACATCTTGACCATTGGCACCCTATCCTAAGTCAACATAATACTATTTTATGTTTTTATTTGTGTAAGACTCCTAAGAGCTAGGACATCTTGAGTAACCCTAAAGCCTTAATGTTGATCCTTCTAAAAGACATCTTGAAGCCTATAAATAAAGTGGACATCTTGAGTAACCCTAAAGCCTTAACGTTGATCCTTCTAAAAGACATCTTGAAGCCTATAAATAAAGTGTTAGATCTCATTATGATTTAAGCTAGGTGATGTCTGAGATCTGCTCATCGACATCTGATTTTTTAGATTGTTGTTATCTTGGCTTGACGTCTAAGGGTTTGTGTTGCTCTTTCTCTCTCCCTCACACGTGATCATTGCCAGGGCTGTCATGAGCCAGTTTTGTTGAGTTGTGACCATTGTTGAAGCTGCCAGACTAAGTTGTGACCTTTGTTGAAGCTACTAGACTGAGTCGTGACCTTTGTTGAAGCTATTAGGTTGAGTCGTTACCATTGTTGAGCTGCCTAGTTTGTGTTGTGACCATTGTTGATCTGTTAAGGCTAGGTCGTGACTGTTATAAGCCCCTTAGGGCTAGGGCATGACTAATATAAGCTTGTTAGGTTGGGTTGTGACTGTTATAAGCCCCTTAAGGTTGGGCCATGACTATTGAAGCTCCTTAGCATTGAACCATGACCCTTGTTGAGTTGCTTTAGCTAGACCGTGACCTTTTAGAATTGGGTCGTGACCCTTATTGAGTTGTTATAGCTAGGTTGTGAGCTTTTAGAGTTGGGTTGTGGCCTTTGTTGAGCTTTTAGAGTTGGGTTGTGGCCTTTGTTGAGCTTTTAGAGTTGGGTCAAGACCTTTAGGGCTACAGTGACCATGTTTAGCCTGTTGTAGCAAGCCGTGACCTGTTGAGTTTGTTTAGAGGGTATCTTTGCCTCTCTTAGCCTCTTTGAGACTACTACAGTTGTGTATGAAGGTGCCTTTTATTTTTGTGAAGGTGTTGCTCCTGATTGAGGGTGTTGGTGTATACCTTAAGGCTGTCTTTGCACTTTAGAAGGGTGTTTCTATTGGTTGTTGTATGATTGTCATTTATTGCAGCAAGGGTTTGAGACCGCCTTCTTCAGTTGTACACTTGTGGATTGTTTTGGCTATCACCCTAAGGTTGATCTTGGATGTTTTAAGTTGTTGTACTTCTATTGTACTTATTAACCTTAACATATAGCATCTTATTTATCTCTCTCTCAAGTATGTCCATGCCCTCAGACAAGGGCCAGACTTGTTCCATTCTTGAGTGACTTGTCTCCTAAGAGACAAGATCCGATCTAAAAGTATATCCAAGTATAAGGGAGGTCTAAACCAATATTGTTTTCTCAGTTAGATATTTTATTGATGCTAGTTGTTTGTCTTGTTTATCTACTGTTGTTGTACTGGGTATTATTGTTGTATGCTTCAACTTTAACACAGGGATCTTTGGGAGTGTTAAAGTTGAAAGAGATGAAAATTATGTTTAAATTTCTCTTGTCTTGTCATAGTTGTACTATTTTGTTTGTAGCATTGATTTAGAAAATTATTTTATGCATTAAAGTACAAATTTTTAATTTTTTCTACTTCAAACCCTAACCTAACCCAAATTTTAACATATCTGAGGTACAATTCAATGTGGGATATATTAAAGTTCATGGGGGACTCCTTTGTTGGTTGGCTTCATTGATTTTGATTGGGCCAGTGACTTTAATGATCAGAAGTCTACTACAAGTTATGTTTTCTATCTTGGTTCTGAACCTATCACTTGGACTTGTAAGAAACAACAAGCTCTTCCTCTTTCTTCAGTAGAAGCAAAGTATTGAGCCGTAGTTAATACAAGTCAAGAAGCCCTATGGCTTTTACAGATCCTTCCTAGTTTGGATTCCAACAACAACATCCGATTACCCTCTGTTGTGACAATCAGAGAGCCATAAATCTCACCAAATATCTAGTACAACGTCAGCGCAACAAACACATTTAGCTACAAATGCACTTCATTAGAAAGCTTATTCAAGATCACATTCTCGAAGTGCTCTTTTGCCCAACAAAATGATCATTAAGTTGCAGACATCGTCACAAATTCTTACAAAAGCGAAGTTTTCTAAACTTTAATCTATGTTAGAAGTTTTCTAAACTTTAATCTATGTTAGAAGTTCAAGAACTTGCCATTACAAGGGAATCGTCTCTAATGCCTCCTTCCTTTTGTTATTGTGTCACCTTTGTAAATCCTTCAATCCTATCCCAAGTTGTTCTTAAAGGGGTATGTTATGATATTTAGACACTTAGGAGTTACTTAAAATCAACTCGGTGTAATGTGTCTTTAGGTGAAGTGTGCTTCTTGTAATTATGTAATCCAACAGTGACGATATGTTCTAGACATAGAGTGATCCGACGGTTCATCTTCACCTCGATTTTAACAACTATTGATCTGTGGCTTAACACCCAATTGATCCATGACCTCTATTAAAGAGCATGGAGGGTCATTTGCTTGATGATCGACTGTGAGAAACTCATAGGTACATTCATTTTCTTTTTGCATAAATATATTGCCTCAAGTGGCTATTTGGCTAAGGCCTTGGACAGTTTCCTCTCTTAGGGTTTTAACCACATAAAACATCAGTGTGTTGATCTGTGATCTACTTGTGTCAGCGGTTTCTTAAGGTGTTCGACCTAAGTGGAAACATCCTATTTTAGTTGTACAAACTCTACCCTTCTATTTCATGTGTTTGTGTTGCTAGTATTGTATTATCCTTCACTTTGAAATAGAGTTTCAGTTTAGCATGTAGAAACTGGAATAGTTAAACCCATCAACTATAAATTCGCAACCGACCTTCAGGCATGACCTATGTCTTGCTTCAACAATATACAGTTACTAATACAAATACAGAAAAATCAACACCATTAAAGATCTGAAATCTAACCACTTCTTTAATCTTGCAGCATCACAAGGTTTAAATTATCACCAGAGCTAATAATTATTTCTTGAACTGGAGTTCTCTTAAGTACCCATATATCAGGCTAAGAGGATCAAAGTTGCAATCAAAACCATTCCACAAAAGGGAAGCATAAAACAAGTAAAAAATATAAGCAATATGAGAGAAAAAGAGAGAGATTAAAAATGTCAATTTTAAATGGAGAGTAAATCACTAACCAACAGCAAGGGTAGTACTCCTTTGGTCTAGGTATGCAAGAAAGGCGAAACCTTTTGACTTTCCAGTAGCTTTGTCTCTCACAAGGTTGACATCAACTATCTCTCCATACCTGCCAAGACAACCACCAAGTCATTGTTGGAATGAATGAAAGAAACTTGATAATGAGAATTATTATTGTAAGACTATGCTCTGGCAAGAGGAAAATGTCATCCAAAAAATCTAAAATACAATGGAATCTATATTTTATATTAAACAAAAATAATAATAATAAATCTAACAACATGACAATGTAGAATATATTTTTAGTCTAACTAAATTAATCAATATATTAATACATTAACCTGCATGCTAATGCCTAGTTTTGCAGACTCTGTTTTTTTCTAATAGTGACACTTTGAAGGAGAAATCTACATACTAGTCACTTGCAGTCTATTGGCATACCCTACTCCTACTCCACCTTTTTTTTTAAAAGGAAAAATCAATGAGAATGGGCAATGCTTGGTCCTTCAAGACTTCATTGATCTCAAAGAGGCAATCTTTACTTCAGCTGGTCAAAGGTGCTCAAAAGGTATATGTACACCCTTTGGATCATTGTTCTTCTACTTTACTAATGATGCTCGACTATATTTTTAAAAATACGAACATGGAACTCTAAGAAGTACTTGTTAACACAGATTCCTAACGCCAAGTTATTTATTACTTCAAGTGAAATTTTAAAATATGGGAACCGGTATTACTGTCAAAAGAATGGTGCAGGTTGGAAAAGTACAGTAATTGCAATATTTAGCCTAAACAGGAACTTTCAAGCTAAGTTGCGGGGAAGGACATCATCATCCCATAGATTTGGAAATTTCCACATTGTTTATCTCCTACATCTCTGTAGTATTTTGAGAGTAGAGAATGTCCTCTCCCGGAAGGATAAAGCTGTCTTTCAGATATAAAAAAATTAATCCAATAGTGTTCGTTTTTTTGCTGAGGAAAGTCCCAATGCCTATAGATAACACTATTGTTTTCGGTATGGATGGTCAATTGAAAGTTGAAACCAGTGCATTATAATGAAGAAGACACAAATTTGACTGCCATAAATGGAGCACTTGAACCAGAATTGTACCTATTCGGTGTGGGATAAATTTAGCTAATAAATTTAGTATTAAGTCACGTTTAAAAAAACATATAATATTTCCCACAAGCAAAAAGCGACGAATTAAACGTAAATGAAACATATAAATAAGGAAAATAGGGTTACTTTATGTGGAAACCATTTATCCCACGCAAGGAGGACCAATTCATAAGAGAGAGATTATTGGCTCTAATAATCCCTTAAGGTTCATATGTGGTGTGTAGAGATCTTGATTTTCTTGTAGGTAGTCAGAGAAGACTAGACTGTAGCCACTGACTAAGTGCAGCTTACATAAGTTTCGTATTAAATCACGTTTAAAGAAACATAAAATATTTATGCCACAAGCAAAAAGTGATGGATCAAATGTAAATGAAACATAAAAAAGGACAATAGGGGAACTTTAGGTGGAAACCATTTATCCCACATGAGCACCAATTCATAAGAGAGAGATAGCTCTAACAGGCCCCTAAGGTTCATATGTGGTATGTAGAGATCTTGATTTTCTTGTAGGTAGTCAGAGAAGACTATACTGTAGCCACTGACCAACTGCAGCTTACATACTGCCCTTGTATATTCTGGACCTGAGTTGGCATCCATTCCTTCCCAAGAGAGTTTTCTTTGCTTCATTTGAGATTCAATGCCTAGCTCAATTCTGACTAAAGATTGATATATGCCGCTCACTATGTTGTCCTGAATTTCACTGTGCTGTATTTCATAATATCCTGAATTAGATCTAAGAGCCTAATCCTCATCATTGTAGATTGTCATCACTACTATCTAGTATTGTTAATCATACTAAGAAAACTTAAAGTTGTACAATATAAGTATTTAATATGTTAGAGTTTACACTTTAATTCAAATATGTTAGATCTATATCTAATGCAATAGGATCACTGAAAGATAGACAAGCACAAAAAAAAAAGACAGATTTTATCCTGGGAAAACCCAGCAACTTCTTCAATATATATTCGTCACTTAATACAATGTCAAACAAAGATAGAAAACCCAAGAGATTAGATAACTTCTGCAGCTTCTTCTTTTTCTACCCCAGTGAACTTGTCTTTCTCTTCCTTGGAGCTAACTTGCTTGAGCTTGTTGTGTGTCCAAATGAGGGAGGGCACCTCCCTATTTATACACTTCATCTAGATGACCTAAAAACCTAACTAGGCCGACTTCTTAGTCTTACTGGGCTGACTTCTCCTAGGGAGACTCAAAAATACATTTTACACTTACTCTTTTGGGGACTATTGCCCCGACTTACAACAGAGGTTTTACCTCGATATTATTACATGACCAAGTACATCAAAGACATCTCCAATTGGAGGAAAAACATCTTTGAAAGAAGGAATAATAAAAGTACAATAAATATAAGAATATCTTTTGAAGTTACATTTTCAACAACACTCCCTTTTAACAAGGAAGGTATTCTTCTGACACTGTCATCACCACGACTGGACACAATCTCTGGACATCATCATCATCGCTGGACATCATCATCACTGCTGCAGTAACTTGTCGACCATTGACTAGTGACATTTCTTGAATCCATACATCATGAGAAATTCTACAGAGCTATCCCCTCATTCTAGATGTAGGCCTAGATCCCACCTAGGACTTCATCATCTCTACGAGCAAGCCATCAATTAGATACAGCCCAGAACCACATATTACATTGCCAAAGCAATCACCTGCATATCCTACTGTCATCTCGTCGTATCAAGATCATCTCATCATCTCATGTGGAGAGCACTTAGCAGCCCAAGTGTCTGCGTCTTCTTGACATGTGGAGAGCAACCCAGGGTCACACACTTGCGTCTTTTTGACATGTAGAGAGCATCCCAGGAACATCTACGTCTTCTTGAAATGTGGAGAGCAGCCCAAGATCACACACCTGCGTCTTCCTGACATGTAGAGAGCAACCCAGGAACATATGTGTCTTCCACCTAGTGGAGAGCAACCCAGATGTATTACGACCCTCGTACCCCCTACATCTTCTTGACATGTGGAGAGCAGCCCAAGAGCATCTACATCTTCCACCCAGTGGAGATCAGCCCAGACCTCCTACGTCTTCCTGACATGTAGAGAGAAGCCTAGGAACATCTATGTCTTCCACCCAGTGGAGAGCATCCCAAATGTATTACAACCCTCGTACCACCTATGTCTTCTTGACATGTGGAGAGAAGCCCAAGAGCATATGCGTCTTCCACCCAGTGGAGAGCAACCCAAACCTCTTGCATCTTCCTGACATGTAGAGAGCATCCCAGGTGCACCTGCATCTTCTGGACATGTCACATCACTCCCTCTTTCGAGGAACATCGATCTTGGATCTACGTTGTTGGGAGCAGGGAGCGGGAGCGAAAAACAAAATTTTCAAAAGCTTCAGTTTTGGGAGCGTTTTCGGAGAGATTTTTATATAATAATACATATTTTAATATATTTTGATGCATATATAATAAAAAAACATATATTATGCCAAATTAGCTATAGAAAACATAGATATAACCATTTAATACACATATAACATCATTCATCTAGGAGCTATGACTTATAACATCGTCATCAAATCATCAACCATCAATCATCAACAACATCAACCTTCAAATTTCAACATATAATATTTGCCACCAACAAACCCTAACAGATAACATCAACCATGAAATGAAACAAAGCATCATAATATCATATTCAATACCAAAGAGTTGTAAGATCATAAGATGCAATCAACAATTTAAAGTTCAAACTTCAAAGGTAGGTTCAACTTTCAAGATTCAAATGTCAAACTTTCAAAGTTCAAAGTAGGCCATAATGTTTAAAAAATAGGCCATAATAAACATGAAATACAAAGTACTATGATACTATCTACTAAGTTTTCCTCTTGTCACGAGAAACTTCCAATCTTTTTTCTCGTGTTCTAGGTGGAATAGGAGCTGTTGGAAGTAATCGTGGAACATGAGAAGAAGATGAATGGCCCCCACAGATTGTCAGATGTTGTGAAGCTAAAGACAAAACTCATGCATCTAGAAACCTGCCGGTGGTTGGGGGTGGCATCTCTAATGTATGAATTGGATCACCATCATGATCACCCAATAGTTTAGCCTCCAAGCGCTCTATTGCAACGGCTCCATCCTCCAGATTAGCGTCCTCTGGATTGTTGTCTCAAGTCAAAAATGTTCTATCATTCTTGGTCGCTTCACAATAACGGGACAACAACCTGAAGTTGTACTGCACATAAACCAAACTTTCAACCCGTTCTACATTCAAACTGTTTCTCTTAACGCTGTGGATGAAGTTGTAGGTGCTCCAACACCTCTCTGCAAAAGAACTATTGACAACCTGTGAAAGCACCCTCACCGCCAATTTATGCAAATATGCGGCACCACTGCCATACATTTTCCACCAACGAATAGGATTCAACCTCTCTCGATCTTTGGTTGCATGCAAGGTACCAAAGACTCCATGTTCACTGATGTATTGGCTCAATTCACTCCATACTTGAGCACACTCCTCATCAGGGACAAATTTGTCTAATGCAAGCATATACACATTTTGCAACTCTGGATTTGTGTGTGGTCTTTTCCTAACTCCACCACCAGGTACAAGTTGGGCCAACCAAGATGGAGAATAATATTTTGGGGTAAGGACATATGCAAGGGAATGGAGTGGAACATTTAAATTATCCCACCTTTTGACCACATGTTTATGAATACGGTCATACAAGATTGCATCTCTTTGCTCAACAATGTCTTTGATTTGACCAAGCATGCTATCCATTTGCTCATACACATCCACAATCATCGACTAATCTGTATTTGTAAAATGAATCAGACTATAAACGGGCTTGGTGAACCGTAGAACATATTTAACCTGTGCCCAGAATTGAACATCAAGAACGGTGTCCTCCACCTCCTGAAAGTCATGTCTTTCAAATGCGCTTGCAGCTCTGTCTTTCAATCCCTGCTATGAATCACTTGAGACCATACTAGCCAATGCCTCTCTTAACTTCAAAAGCCACCTGAAGGTGACATAATAGTTGTTGATGAAATTGTCATCGATGCCAACATGGACTTGCAGTAGCCCCACAGGATGTCATTGATGCCACCAAGTCCCTCTTGTAATGCAAGGGTATGGATGACTCTAGTACCCTTACATCCAGTGCCTTGGAGCCCACACAGAGTTGGTTTGTGCTTTGAAGCACCTTGTACCCACTTGACAAGGTCCTTGTACCCACAAGGCTGGATCTTGGATCCACCACCTTGTAGACGATGCTGAAGACCGTGCTGATGATGCTGAAGACCCTAGAGATGGTGTTGAAGCCCTTGTGGATGATGGAGAAGCATCAATGACCCATTATGTGATCATTCATGCTCTGATGGTGTCATGGTACCCTAAGAGAAGGCTTTGCAATCCCACAAGAGGTAGCATGATAGATCTTAACCCTTGGAGGTCTCCTGGTGTGGTTGAGGTGGTTGAAGAAGCCCATGAAGCCTCTTTCTTGATGAAGAAGCCTTGAAGAAGTCCTTGGACCCACACTTGATGGTTTGATGACCTTGCAAACCTTGTTGGGATCATGGAGCTCTTGTATGATAATGATGACCTTGTATGGTCTTTGACATGCTATGGAACCCTTGTATATGATCTTTGCTACCATTATGATGATGATGACCTTGATGCCCCTGGTGAAATTCTTTTATGGTCTTCGAGCCCACTACTTGCACTTGATGTGGTTAGATGGCATACCTTGAAAGAGATGATGTGGTCATGGGGTCTTGGAATTCTTGAAGATGGTCCTCAGTGCATGAGAAGGTTTGGCACCCACTTACGTGGTGGTATGTTGGCACTTATGATCTTAGCACAACCTTGCATGTGGTACCCACACACTTAGTGGCTTGATGATGGGGCCCTTGGTCATACATGTGGCTTGTTACACCCTTGGTGTTGATGATGTGGTGGACACCCTATGTACTTTAATGAAGTGGCAAAGGAATGATAACAAAGAATTACATGCAATGGTAGGATTTGACCCTTGAATGAAGGATGTTTTTGTGACAAATTAAAATACAAAACAATAAAAATACATAAAAATTAAGACAAATTCAAATTAAAAATACAAAATAAAAATTCACGATTAACTTGACCTTAAAGTCAGCCCTCAACATAATGATGTGGACAACACCAATGTGTATATAAACACATCCTCACATTCCAAATTATAACCAATGAAGATGTTGAGGAAAGCTCGTTGACTGAGGCTGGACTAAGGCAGCCAAATAGCAGTGACTGCGATTTTTTGCAGACCCGAATTTACAGAGAGGGAAAAAAAAATTGGGTTTGATTTGTTTGTTTTCTTACCAGCATTTGCAGCAGTAGATCAGAGATGGTTGGAGGCCTTTTCGTGGTGAATTTTGCAACAGACTTTGAGCTCGTGACTGAGGCTATTGACTGTGGAGAGCTCGCTGCCCTAGAAGGAGATATTATCTGTGCAGCAGAAGGAGTGTCCCCTAATTTTCGGTGGAAATTTACAGCAGTGTACAGTCACCTTTCTTCGGCAGTCTAAAAAGTCCTATTTTTGCAGCAGCTGAGGGTAAACCACAGTCCAAGTTTGCTTGAACACAGTCCATGGTTAAAGCTTAAAGTCTGAGTCTATCCAAGCTAGAACAGTCTAAGCTTGTAACGGTATAGGAGGCATTTTCTACAGATACACAGTCCAAGACCTAAATGAAGAAGATGATGATATTATGATGTATAATGACTGTGATATAATGATGAACACCTTAATGAAGATAATAAAGCAATAAACAGTGGAGTATGTACAAGCAGTGAATTATGACACAAACAGTGAAGTACACAACCAATGAAGTAAGTACAATGGTGTATACAGTAGTATGCTTGTATCTACAGTGATTGTGATGCTAACTCTATGATGTTTTGTTGATGCCTTGTATACACCATGATATTGATATAAGGATGATGTTTATGAGTGTTGACTTGCACTACTAAGTGACACAAACAGAGAAGTAGATATACAGTGAATACAGTGGTGTAGTAAGAGCATGCATTCCTTTGATTCCTATACACTATGAAAAGCATGCATGCTATGGTATGATGATGCTCTCCTATATACAGAGGTTGAGTACAAGTACAATGCATACAGTAGTGCATGTACAGTAAAATGAGTAAGTGCATACAGTGACTGAGTAAACAGTACAAGTACATATATTTACATGTACAGTAAGTGTGCAAGTGTGTGAACAGTAAGTAGTGATGAACAAAATATACAGTGGTATGTACAGTATTGTGTAAACATCATTAACTACAGTGGTATATTGATGCTATAAAGTGATGATGCACTCCTACATGAACACTCTATGATGCACACTCTCCTATACAAGCTATGATGATATGATGATACTACCCTATGCATTCACCTTGATGATATCCTAAATGTTGATAATGATGCAAGCTATGATGCAGATCTGTTGACACATGATGCATGCTCTCCTATACGGTATACCCTAGGATGATGATATGATGTTTGGTGCATAGACAGTGATACACATGCATAGCCCAAAGTATGAATTTGACATGCACTCGTCAAGACCTTGATGTTTGACAGACCTTGTTGATGATGATGATGATGCATACTTGTTGAATTTTCTTTAAAATTGTTTAGATGATATCTTTAAAACAATTAGCCACTAGAAGATCACTGAAAGAATAACATGCACAGAAACATAAGAACACAAGTATTTTCCTCGAGGAAACCACAAGGGACAAAACCCCGCAAAACTTCCTCCGCATAGAACTCAACTAGTGCAGTGTAAGACACAGACAACAACTTCCTCCTTTCTTATGCGCTACCACTTCTCTCTCTTGCTAAGAACAGCTTGAGTGAGTGAGTACAAATGAAGGGAGGCACCTCCTATTTATATTCTTCTGTTGACTTGACTTCTAACTTAGTGGGCCCAACTTCACTAGCTGCCAGGGCCGACTTGTCCAACTGGACATTACAAATAGCATTTATTATAGCGACACTTGGGTACTAATGACCTAACTTACATCCGAAGATTTACATTGCTTCTTTTAATGACTTTGATAAGACCAAACTCATTTCCCTAAGGAGGAATACAAGACTACTTGGAATATCTTCTGAAGTTACAATAAAATTAACACTCCCTTTTAACTAGGAAGGTATTCAACATCTGCTACTACAACTATACAACTGTCTGGTGAGACTCTATATGTCATAGGAAGTACGCTTGTCTAAGATCTTCATCATCGATCTTAGCTGGAACATCTTCTATAATCTTCATCTTATAGTCTTTGTCTTTCGTATATTCTCGAACATCTTCTATTTGTCTTTGCCATCTTCTGGATCCTCTTCTTGTAGTCTGTCTTTCGCACATTTCTTGAACATCTTCTATTTGTCTTTGCCTTCTTCTGGATCTTCTTCTTGTAGTCTTTGTCGTTCGTACATTTCTTGAACATCTTCTATTTGTCTTTGCCATCTTCTGGGTCTTCTTCTTGTAGTCTTTGTCTTTCGTACAACCTCGATCATCTTTTATTTTTCTTCTACTTGAATCAACTTCTAGGCTTTCTTCCATAGCATCGGTATGTGAATACTAAATCTTCTTCTGTCACATCAGTATGTGAATACTGAATCTTCTTCATTTCTATTATCTGCAATATCTGTGTAAGGATATTGACAACATCAACAATCATCATTAGCTTGTTAGTGCTGAATACTCAACCATAACTTATGTTAGAGCATTATCTGCATAATCAGCATAGAGATGCTAAAACATCGATATCATTATCAGTATACGAATACTGAAATAATATGTAACTACAATCATCAGTGTATCATTACTAATACGGACTTAATCAATCATCGACCATAATAATTTTAACAACCATCATCATATCAAGCAATCATCAAGCATGACATCAATCATCAATAATCAACTACTAACAATATCTGTAACAATCATTAAGCATCTCATCTGTCATCAATAATCAATATAGTAATACTGTAACAACCATTAAGTTTTTCAAGGGGTGGCAGGTGCCGGGGGGGTCCTTCTGGATCCCGAAGGACAAATTGAACAAACCTTCGCTTGGGGTCTTGGCCATAGGACCAACAACGAGGCTGAGTGGTTGGCTCTCCTTCAGGTAATGGAAATCCTAGCTAACACTGATCTCTCAAGGATAGCGATATTTGGAGACTCAAGACATGTCATATATAAAATGCTCAATGGATACATCACCGGCTCTATAAAGTGTCGACGGCTTTATGATAAAATCATCCCTCTCCTATCTAAACTCTATGAATTCTATCACGTCCTTCGTACAAATAATGTTGCAGCTGATGCCTTGGCTAATGAAGGGGCCTCCCTACCCCAAGGTCACTATTGCCTTAATGGTTTAGACACACACCCCAAATCCATTCCCTAATGAACTTGTGGGATAAAAGACTTGAATTTCGTTGCATTGAACCCACTCTCATGGATTTTTGTGAAGGCTCTAAAGCTTTAACGCGTCGTCCTTCAGCTCTCCTTCACGTTGCCGCATGGTTCCCTCTCCTCACAGGCCTCTCCTCGAACCTCGACGCCTTTATGAACCATCTCCCTCAGCGTAAATGCTCCTGCAGATCGCACGTTCCAGGTCCTTTCAACCTCTTCATTATGTCTTCCTCCCGAAGTTTTCCTCACCCCCAAGCTCCATTTGGTAATGGTGTGCTCTCCTCTCGCTCTGTGTTTTCTCCGGAGAGGACTCTGCTGAATATCATCTCAGGCATAGACGAGGGCATACTTCAGGGGATTCCGTGGGAGTCTTTGCCTTTTACCAAGGTTTTTGTCAAGGAAAGGTTGGCTCTAGCCGCTTTCTTTACCTGCTATTGCTCTCCCCAAGTCGGTGGTCCTCTGTGGCGTTCAAACACTGGTGCTGGGCTCAATGTTCCCGTTGATGGTCAGCCTTTCATAGCAGGCAGCAATTTGATCTTTGGATGTAACTGTTCTGGGTGGAAGGAAGGAGCAGTCGGTACTCTCTCCTGTCGAAGCACGAAAGAACGTGACTCTCTCCTGCAGGAATTTAGCACTCTCAACTCTGTTCTTGGTGGTTTTTCTTGTGGTGAGCAGGCTCAAGAGCTCGAAGGTGCAGTAAGGGATCTCCATAGTAATTTCTCCAGATTAGCTCTTGCCATTCACAATCCCAGACAAGGCAGAATGGACCAAGCAAATGAGAACGCCGGTCTTGCAGACTTGAAGAAAAATCTCAGGCGTTTGTATGAAATGATGGCTATTGGCATTATGGACAACAAGGAAATTGCCCAAGAGGTAAAGAATATGGGGGAGGTGGTTAGTTACATCTCTTATCAGATAAGCAACCACGACTCCAGGATCAATGATACAGAGATGAATCTCAAGGAAATCATGGGCAAGGTGGACAGAATTCAAGAAGACCTCCAACATTTGGTAAGCATGAACCATGGCAGTCAGGCAAACGAAAATCCTGCAGCAGCAGCTCACCCTATGGAGGAGGAATCAGTTGTTCAGCCAATGAAGCACCCAGGCAACTTTTAATGGTTTTTATAGTTTATGTTTTTTTGTCTGTTCCTTAATCAGCAGTTTATCAAGGTATACACTACCTCAATCCTTAGAAGCTATGTAAAAACTCTGTGTGGCGTTCTATGGTCATCCTTTTGGCCCAGTTTTGTTTTCTCCTTTTTTCAACAGCAAGAACTCTCAGAGATCGCTTTTATGTAATGTATGGCTGTGCACAGCCTGTTTAATATCAAACCTTTTATAGTTTCTGTTAAAAAAAAAAAACATTAAGTTTATCAGCAATCATCAGCAACTAACATCGTAACAATACTGTAACATCAAACATCTCAACAGTCATCAACAATCAGTATAGCAATACTGAAACATCTCTCAAGCTTTTCAGCAGTCATCAACAATCAACAGTATAGCAACACTGTAACAATCATTAAGCATCTCAACAATCATCAACAATCAGTATAGCAATACTGAAACATCTATCAAGCTTTTCAGCAATCATCAACAATCAACAGTATAGCAATACTAAGGATACATCTTGCCCTTCATCTTCTTCGGAGCAGCATCATGGTGAGTTATCTGGTAGATCCATCTGGGCATTTTGTCTAACTTACTAACTCTTTCGAGCCAAACAAGCCTAGTTAGACAGATGGATCTCCTTGGGGACCAAACAAGCCTTGTCTGGCTTACTAACCCTTTCGGGCCAAACAAGCCTAGTTAGACAGATGGATCTCCTTGGGGACCAAACAAGCCTTGTCTGGCTTACTAACCCTTTCGGGCCAAACAAGCCTAGCCAGACGTAGCCTCCCCTAGACTGACCTACTCACCACTACATCCAACATCTGCTATCACTCCCTCTTTCGAGAGAGGTCCTTTCGGACCAGACCAAGCTTGTCTCGAAAGTATTCGAACTTTACACAAGCTAGAGGCTTAGTCAACACATCTGCTACTTGTTCCTCAGTGAGAACATACTTGAGCTTTACAGCTCCCTTCTGCACCATGTCCTGTATGAAATCATATTTGATCTCAATGTGTTTCGACTTATCATGAAATACGGGATTCTCTATCATCTTGATACAACTCTGATTATCATAAAGGATATCAGTGGCATCTATCTCTGTATCAAATAATCCTGACAACATCTTTCGAAGCCATACTGCCTCACTACAGCTTGAACATGCTGCAATTTATTTTGCCTCTGCTGTGCTAAGTGCAATACTGGTATGCTTTCTATTGAACCAAGAGATCATACCAGATCCCAAACTGAAACAACATCCCGATGTACTTTTCCTATCTTTGGCACTTCCGCCCCAATATGAGTCTACATATCCATGCAACTTGATCTCTCCATTGGATGTATATCTGAGCCCATAATCTAAAGTTCCCTTTAGATACCTCATCACATGCTTTGCACCAATTAGATGAATGTGTTTAGGATTCATCATGTACTGACTTAATGTGTTTACTACAAAACATATATCTGGTCTAGTATTGGTGAGGTACATTAACGAACCAATGATCTATCTATATAGTGTGGCATCAACAGCTTCTGAGGTGTCATCATTCAACAGCTTCAAACTAGTAGTCATTGGAGTGGTCATAGCTTTGCAATCTAGCATTCCAAATCTTTTCAAGATTTCAACAGTATACTTTCCTTGATTTAGGAAAATCTCATCTGAATGTTGCCATACTTCAAGACCTAGAAAGTAGTGCATCATTCCAAGGTCTTTCATTTCGAATTCTGCAGCAAGCCTCTTCTTACATTCAATAATTGACTTAGCCTAAGCTCATTAGGAATCCATCGGTCCTTCCATACCATGCTCTAGGTGCTTGCTTTAATCCATACAATGCTTTCTTTAGTCGGCGTACATGAGTCTTCTGATCATTTATCTCGAATCCTTGTGGTTGTTTGATATAGACTCCTTCTTCAATTACTCCATTTAGGAATGTCGTCTTTACGTCCATTTGATGTAGCTTCCATTTCATGTTGGAGGCCAAAGCAATAGCAATCCTTATAGAGGTGTATCTGGCTACTGGGGCAAAAGTCTCTTCATAATCAATTCCCTCTTTATGAGAGAATCCTCGGGCTACAAATCTGGCCTTATATTTTTCTATACTTCCATCTTCTAAGTGCTTAGTTTTGAATATCCATTTAGAGGATACTACTAACTTGTCCTTTGGTCTAGGTACTATTTCCCACATATCATTCTTCATAATAGATTGGTATTCTTCGACCATTGCATTAGCCCTCAAAACAAGTTGGTTCTTTATCAACCAGATCACTTCATCAAAGCCATGTAGTTGGGGTATGACTTTGGCTTCTTCCTTTCTCGGATGGCTCCTTCGGGAGCACCAAGTCTTTTTGCTTCTTCAATTGCTTCACAAGCCCAGGCAGGTTTTCTCTTTCGAGAAATCAATTCACTTGGTAAATCTTCAGGTAGCTGGGGTTCAATCATATCATGTTATTCAGGTATCGGGTCTTCTTCTTCAACTCTGACTTCTTTAGGACTTTCAATAGTTTTGGGAGATTCATGCTCCTCTTCATCTTCCTTGCCTTTTCTTGATTTCTTGAAAGTTGAGTCTTCATCAAATGTAACATCTTTGCTAAGCTCGATTTGACAGTACCCAGGAATATATATTTGATAGGCTTTTGTGTGTTCATTATATCCTACAAACAATCCTTTCTTTCCTGAAGGATCTAATTTTGATCTTTTCTCCTTGGAAATATGAATGTATACAGGACAACCAAAAATCTTTAGATGACTTACCTCTGGTCTTTCACCAGAAAACATTTCTTTTGGAGTCTTGTTCCCAAGAGCACTGTGAGAGATTCGATTCTGAACATATATTGTTGTCCGTGTTGCTTTTGCCCATAAGTACATTGGGAGATCTTGATCATGTATCATAGCTTTCACAGCTTCCATTTTGGATCTGTTTTTCCTTTCCGCCACACCATTTTGTTGCGGATTGTAGGGAATGGTGAGCTCCCTCTTAATTCCAACCTCTTTACATAAATCATTGAACTCATTTGAAGTAAACTCTCCTCCATTGTCTGATCTTAGAATCTTGATTTTCTTTTCCGAAATATTTTCTATTAGAGCTTTAAACTCTTTGAATCTTTCAAATACTTCATCCTTCTTTTTCAAGAAGTATATCCAAGTCTTTCTGGAGTAGTCATCAATGAAGGAGGCATAGTAAGACTACCCACTTAATGAAGTGGTTTGCATTGGCCCACAGATATTTGAGTGAATAATATCTAGTAGCCCTTTTGCCTTACTATTACTTTTCGAAAAGGGATTCTTAGTATTCTTCCCTTGTGCACATCCTTTGCACACTCCTTCATGTTTTACCTGAATTTCTAGTAAACCAATTACCACCTTGCTTACAATTGGAATTGCCTTGTAGTGAACATGAGCAAGTCTTCTATGCCATAGCTCACTTGGACTGATGATACTGGTTGTTAATGCACAATCTGTATGTCCCTTTAGTTTGTAGAGACCTCCTTCTTCAACTCCAATTTCTATTGCATCATCGATAGTTTTGCCTTTGGTCCACATGAGAACTTTTCCATCTATAAAGGCAACTCTGACGCCTTTCTTGTCTAAGGCTGAAATGGAGAGAAGATTCTTCTTTAGTCCTGGGACATATAGGACATCCTTCATCTTCATAGGCTTTCCAGAATCCAATTTATAAGATGCTTCTCCTAGCCCTTTAATTGGATATTGGGAATCATCTCCAAGCATTACTTTGGGTGGAGATTCCTTTTGTTCAAGGCATGAGAGTGACTCCTTGAAACCAGTCATGTGTTTGGAGGCACCACTATCAATCAGCCAGGTATCATTTCCTGGTGAGACTAATCCAGTTAGGGCAGAGATCAAAACATACTCTTCACTGGAATCTTCATCCTTCTTTGTTTCCTCTTCTTCTTCTCGATCACTGTCTTCAGCAGCATGTGCTTGAAACCTTCTCATCTTCTTGAGTCTTTTTGCTTTCATGGGACAGTTAATTGCAATGTGTCCTAACTTGTGACAGTTGAAGCATTCAAAGCTTGAGAAATCTCTCTTGGGTCTTTTAAACCCTCGAGTCTTAGGAGGATGGTCGTGACTTTCTTTTGCCTTTGGTATGGGCAATTAAGGCTTGATCCTCATTGTCATTTAGCTTTTCTTCTTTGGCTGCTATCCTCTCTTCTTCTTGGACACATTCTTCCCATAACTTTCGGAATTTGTTTAGCTTCCTTCTTGAACAAATTCCTCGGATGAAAGCTTCCCAATCTCTTGGAAGGCCATTCAAGGTTGTCATTACAACCTCTACTTCTTCAACCATGTCACCGATGGCTTCTAATTGATCCTTGATTTGAGCTACCCTTGTGAAGTAAGATTGCATAGTTTCTGACTTCTGAGCTCTTACACTTTTGAGTTGATTCCTCGGGGTCATCTTTCTGTTAATGTTCCTTCCTTCAAATAGACTTGATAGGGCATTAAACATTTCTTTTGGAGTCTCCATGGATGATACCTGAGGGATCAGGTTATCTTTGATTGAATCAGCTATGATTCTCTTATTAGCTATGATCATATCCTTCTTGTGCTTGGCTTTAGCTTCAGCTTCTTCTGGTTCTTTCACTTCCTCTTTCACAAATTAATCTAGATCATTCTCTTGGAGGATGAGCATGATTCTGTACTTCCATGCTCTAATGTTTTCAGCCCCTTCAAGCTTTTCATCTCGCTTGGTATTCTTTGTCATCTTTAAGAAATTGAGAACCTCAAATGGAAATAAATAAAAGAATACTTACTTGCAGAAAACAACACATGATTCTGAGGTTCTAGGGTTTAGAGTAGAAACCCTAATTTTGCAGCTGGGATCACAGGTGGAGTTGAATGGTGGAGAAAATGCAGCCTCCTACGGCGAGGTACGTTGTATCTTCCTTTTTCTGAGATTGATGATGAAACCCTAGAAAACTGAAACCCTAGTTTGTCCCGGCAGCAGTAACAGGTCCAAAATTGAAAATTCTTGGATTTATGTTTTGTCACCACATAAAGATGCGCCCTTCAAAGGCGAGTTGGAGGAGCCCTCTTTTCTGGTTGATCTATCGTGAGGTTTGTTAAGAACAACAAACCCTAGTTGTGCAGTGTCTCCTTTCAGGGTGGCTTTGATACCATGTTGAATTTTCTTTAAAATTGTTTAAACGATATCTTTAAAACAATTAGCCACTAGAAGATCACTGAAAGAATAACATGCACAGAAACATAAGAACACAAGTATTTTCCTCGGGGAAACCAAAAGGGAGAAAACCCCACAAAACTTCATCAACATAGAACTCAACCAGTGCAGTGTAAGACTCAGACAACAGCTTCCTCCTCCTTTCTTGTGCGCTACCACTTCTCTCTCTTGCTAAGAACAACTTGAGTGAGTGAGTACAAATGAAGGGAGGTGCCTCCTATTTATATTCTTCTGTTGAATTGACTTCTAACTTAGTGGGGCCAACTTCACTAGCTTCCAAGGCCGAATTGCCCAACTAGACATTACAAATAGCATTTATTATAGCGACACTTGGGTACTAATGACCCAACTTACATCCGGAGATTTACATTGCTTCTTTTAATGACTTTGATAAGACCAAACTCATCTCCCTAATAAGGAGGAATACAAGATTACTTGGAATATCTTCCAAAGTTACAATAAAATTAACAATAATTGATGCATGCTCCTTAATGATCTCAACCATGACATGACCAGTGACTAAGTGAAGAAGACATGACAAACAGACCTTGATGACTTGGCAGTTTTAATGAGCAGGTTGATGAGCAAGTAGTGATGACCAGTGATTGACCAGTAATGTTGATGAGCAGAGGCTGACCAGCAAAGGTTGATGTGTAGAGATACATGAGCAGAGATTGATGCAAGCTAAGTCTTGCACTTGAGGATTGGATTTCTCGACCCTTTCTTAGTTGGCGCTAAGAAAACCACGCTGGGTCCTGTGACAAGAGTTGTTGCTCTTTTCATCAGTTGGTGTTGATTGTAATCGTGAATATTGTAGTCTTCCTATACCATAAATAAAGATCAAAATTACATATATTCTTGTGTCTCTCTTGATGTGATGATTGTGCTTATGACTCATGGTTGATTTAGCTGATGCATATGATGATGTAATTTGATAATATAATGCTTGATATACTCGAATTGATTAATTGAAGGTAAAAAGTTTAAATTACTCACACACTGATTCACCCCGCCTCTTAGTGTGGCCATTGTGTCCAACAGTAGCTAGCAAATCTAGTCTTCGCAATCTTCAATAGCTCCAACCTAGAGTAATTGTGAAAAATGTGGTGGGCCATGCTATGATTGGTAATAAATTTTATCATTTTCTTACCTCTCTTGTACAAGGCACCAATCCATCGATAACTAGGGTCCTTCATCTTAACAATATCATCCATCAAAAGGTTCAATGTGTGAACCAAACACCCTAACCAAAATATGTTGGGATACTTATCCTCAATGATTGTTCTTGTTGCCTTACAATTAGCAGCATTATCAGTGATAACTTTAATGACATTGTATGGCCCAATCTTTTGAATGGTTTCAAGTAAAGGTTGTGCAATATTAATACTAATCTTGTAGCAATCTGAGTAGTCATGCGCTGAAAGAAAGACCGCACCACTAGCAGACACACCAAGAATATTTGTCAATGACTTTCCTTTAACATTTGTCCACCCATCAGATACAATGGATACCTCATAGTTGGAGCAATCATTTGTAAACTTTCCAAGAATCCAATGTTCCATGACAGATCTCAATATGCTTCAACTTGTCATGGAACATTGGATTCTTAGACAACTTCACACAACTCTAGTTGTCACAAAAGATACAAGTCACCTCTAACTCGAGATCAAACAAATCAGACAGTAGCTTATGAAGCCATATTGCCTTACAAATAGTCGAACAAGTTGTAATATAGTTTGCTTCAACTGTACACAGTGCCACGCTCGACTGCTTCCTGCAAAACCAGGAGATCATACCAGATCCCAAATTGAAGCAACAACCTAAAGTGCTCTTCTTGTCAGTGGCATTGCCTCCTCAATCTGAATTCACATAACCATGCAGGTTAATCTTCTAATCCGTCGCATATCTTAGGCCATACTCGATCGTACCCTTCAGGTACCTCAACACGTGCTTTGTCACAACCATGTGAACACATCTTGGCTCCACTATGTACTGGCTCCAAGTATTCACCGCAAAGCATATAGCTGGCCTCATGTTCGTTAGGTACATCAATGAACCAACTAAAGCATGCACATGAAACAGAAAGTTCAGATTCTGATAAGGAACAAGTTACTGTTCAGCAACCAGGGGGGATGGCAGGTAAACAATTGATCGTAGCTGTCACTTCGCAGGATGGTTGGACTAAAGTGAAAAGAAAGAAGATGGGGAAAAAAGGGAAAATAGAGACATATTTTCATCCTTGATTACTATGTCCTATGATGTAATCTAGTTTTTTCATTTTTTTCCACAGACCTTTGGTCTGTTTTTTTTTTGCGTGTTATGGCACTAGAGCTGATTGCTCGTAATGCATTTGCATCTACAAAATGTAATTTTGACTCACCTCGGCTGAAATAAAATTACGCTTTTTTTTCCAGGAAAAAAAAAAGGTACATCAACGAACCAATCATTTGCATATACATTGTGGCATCAATAGTCTTTGAAGTAGGATCACACAATATCTTCAAGTTTGATGCCATGGGTGTGGCGATGGTCTTGCAATCCATCATCCCAAACCCTCTTGCACCCAGCTATGAGCTTCTCGTCCTCTGTAGGATTCCATGTTCAACCTTGTAGAAAAGGTTGAGATCTCCATCACTCTAGGTGATCCTCAAGCTCTGTATGTGTTATCCCATAGGTGCCTTTTGAGCCTGTACAAAGGCTTTTGCGCACATGTAGTTCTATGTAGAGAACCCCGAGTCCTGGATGCACTTCTGCTTCACTAAAGAAGTGTGTCTAGCCAATGGAGCAAACGTCTTACCATAATCAACTCCCTCTTTCTAACACAAACCACGAACCTTGCTTTATATCTCTCGATGTTGCCATCTTCTTGCATGTTGATCTTGTAAATTGCTTGGAAGACACTATAGACTTCCCTTCAAGTCTCGAAACCACATCCCATACATCATTCTTCACGATCAATTGGTACTCTTCGATCATAGTATCCTTCCACTCTTTCTTCTCAACTGCTTCTTCATAGCTAGAAGGTTTTGTATCAATGATGTCACACAACAATGCCACACAACAATGTCCAAGGCCTCTTGCTTTCTCTAGAAGTCCCTTCTAGAGCACCATACTTCTATGTATCTTGGATGATCTCTCGTGCCCAAGCTTGTCTTCTCTTTTGGGTGTTCACCTCTAACAGTGGATCTACAGGTCTTTGTGGCTCGATCATATCATGATCCTCATGTTCTTTTGAGTCCCCTCTTCTATAACTATGATTTTGACTCTAGGAGCTTCAAGTTCTTCTTCATGTGCTTCATCTAAGTAACTTTGCTTTGAGTGTTACGTTGAACCATCGTCACTTGTTCTTCGAAAGCCTCATTATTCTTCTCTTGTAGATTGCATACAATCCTTCCTACAAGTCAAATTCATATTTTTCAAAATAATGACAATTATGCATAAAGACATATGCCACAAAGTCATGCAACTATCTTAGCCAATGCTTCAACACAACATTCATCCAAATCCCATATACATACGGTAACTTTCTAGATGCCTTCTGTCTCTACCAAAACATTATTAAGAGCGTGCACTACTCCCAACATGTCAACAAAGAGGTTCCCTTCTAGATAAGTAGCAATGGAATGTTGTACAGCACCATAAGCCAGTTACCCATCACATGCATATTAGTAGTATATTGTTCATGAATGCAAACATTCTGACATGCATAATAGTAAATACATTTCCTAAATCTAGTAATATAAATATGTACACAACTGAATAATATCATTTAAGCAACTAGGTATATAGAAAATAAAAACACTTATCTTTGATTGTTTGGTAGGCTCCCTCTTGATCTCTGTCTCCTTGTAGGAATTATTGGAGTCTATGACAGTGTGCTCTTCTCCATTATCTGATTCTGAGGACTTGTGCCTGTCTTGTTCATGATCGAAAATGTTGAGCAAGTCTTCTACCATTTACAGGTGTTGAATCTATGTGTCCCTTCTTCTTTCATTCACGACCGCATACCTTCTTATCCAATGCTGAAATGGATAAGAGGTTCTTCTTCTTCTTGGTTTGAATCCTTCTAGATCAAAGTACATATTCCTCATCACTTGAGGATTCTTCCCTTGTTCTTTAGCTTGTTGGTTCATCGTCTTCAGTAGTATGTGCATGATGCCTCTTCTTCTTGTTTGTCTGAGTGGATCCTTTGTTTCTGGGGCAATCTTTTGCAAAGTGGCCTTTCACATTACATGTGAAACATCTAAAGACTGGAATAGTCCCGTTGAGATATATGATTCTTTTGGAATCTTTTAGGCCTTTTGTGAGGGTGATTCTCCCTCTTGCTTCTATCCTTCTTTGCATGAGCTTTTAGGGTTGGATCAACATCTGCTCCCATCTTCTCTTCTCTTGCCACTAGTCGAGCTTCTTCTTGAGTGCATTCCTCCCATAATCTGTTGAACTTGATAAGCTTCTTTCTGGCACATATCCCCCGAATGAATGAGTCCCATGGTTTTGGAAGACCATTCAAAGTGGTCATCACTATCTCTCCTTCTTCAACGTTTTCTTTAATGGCTTCATGTTGCTCCTTGATTTGAGAGACCCTTGAAAAATAAGATTGGATGGTCTCTGAGTCTTAGATCTTCACGTTCATTAGTCGATTCCTCAAAGTCATCTTCTGGTTGGCGTTCTTCCCTTCATATAGTTTGGTCACCGCATCACACATCTTCTTAGGAGTCTTCAAGGATGAGACATGAGGGATGAGATGATCTTTGATGGAGTCCGCAATAATCCTCTTAGCTCTAATCGTGTTCTTCTTGTGAGTTGCTTTGGCCTCTTCTCCCTCTGGTTATGGAAACTCTTCAATCACATACTTGTCCAAGTCATTCTCTTCTAGTATAAGAAAAATTCTATACTTCCATGCTCGGAAGTTGTCAACTCCTTCAAGCTTTATCCTCAAGCTTGGTGTGATTCATCATTTTGATATGAGAACCTCAAATGGAAATAGCAAGGAAATAGATCTTACCAATTTGAGATCCCCAAGCTGCTTCTTGAATTGGTTGACCTAGGGTTTGACAAAGAAACGCTAATTTTCCAAAGTGAGAATCTTGAACTTCTACTTGGTTGGAAAGATGCGCCTCCTCAAGGCGAGTTGTTTAGTGGTGTCCTTTTCCCGGATTGGTGGATGGAAGCTCCAAAAATTTGATGCCCTAGTTTCTCCCGACAGCAGTGATTAGGTCGAAAATGAAACTCCGATGCGCCTCCTTGAGGTGAGTTGACATAGCCCTCTTTTTTGGAAGATTAGTGGAAAAAAATGTCGGAGTGTGGAAGCCCTAAATTCTACAGTTGCACATGGCCTTCTTTCAGGGTGGCTCTGATACCATGTTAGAGTTTGCACTTTAATTCAAATATGTTAGATCTATATCTAAGGCAATAAGATCATTGAAAGATAGACAAGCACAGCAAGAAAGCGACAAAGATGTTATCCTGGGAAAGCCCTCTCTCGGGAAAAAACAAGCAACTTCTTCAGTATAGATTCGCCAGTTAGTACAATGTCAAACAAAGATAGAAAACCCAAGAGATAAGATAACTTCTGCAGCTTCTTCTTCTTCTACCCCAACGAGCTTGTCTTTCTTTTCCTTGGAGCTAACTTGCTTGAGCTTGCTGTGTGTCCAAATGAGGGAGGGTGCCTCCCTATTTATACACTTCATGTGGATGACCTAAAAACCTAACTAGGCCGACTTCTTAGTCTTACTAGGCCGAATTCTCCTAGGGAGACTCTAAAATACATTTTACACTTATTCTTTTGGGGAGTATTACCCCGACTTACAATGAAGGTTTTACCTCGATATTATTACATGACCAAGTACATCAAAGACATCTCCAATCAAAGGAAATACATCTTCGAAAGAAGGAATAACAAAAGTACAATAAATATAAGAATATCTTCCGAAGTTACATTTTCAACAACATAAAACACACTAAGGAATATGTGTACACTGGAAATTGCAAAATGAGCCGCAATATATTATCGTATTCGATGTTCATTACTTCATTATAAATTACAATTACATATCATCAAAAATGTCTTCGTCCATGTAACAAAGCTCCACATCATCATGTTCATCCTCTACAGAATTGGGAGCATTACTGCCATGTCCATTTGAAGACGCAATTGTTGGTGCCTCCTCATAAAACAAATTAAGATGAGCCATGGAGGCCAACATCGTATCCAGATCATCCAACTATGGTTCTACGTTCCATAGTTTGGTGGGAATGGATTTGTACTCATCCTTCTTGTGTGATATAAAGCAAAGGTTAGAATGAACATACACAAGTTCCCCAACCTTCTTCAAGCCCAAATTGTTTCACTTCACCTAATGGATGAAGCCATATGTATGCCAATTCCTCTCACCTAATGACAAACTAACAGCATGTTACAAGATGTCAATTGCCAAGGTTCCACCAATCAATCAAAGTCAATGAAGTCTTGTCCTGCATAGCTTCAACATCTGAAGCAAAACCTCTAATCCCACAAAATGAGAAAACTTTGCATGAATCTGAACCCCAATATCAAGATCTACAAATAATTATTTGAAAGCTTTATTCAGTTCAGGTCACACTTCTTGGTCCTTATTGCTGATTTTATGGTTAAGATTCACTTGAGGCCATGTGCCAAGCCCCTATTTGAAATATCGGCAGCTTTATTGAGCCTACATATAGGTAATTAAGCCACTTTAATGCAATTTTTATATTTGACTAGGTCAGTCTAGTCACCTTCTTGGGGCTAACGCCCTAAATCCTAAAGGTGTAGAAATAATGCACACTCCTCATTTGCAATTCATTCACTCAAGTTATTATTTCATAAAGGCCTAAGAGCAATCTTTCTCTAGTGTGCTTCTCTTGATCATGTGCTTGGGTATTACAGCAATCTCTCTTGTGTTCATCATTTACGTGTTGTTTCAAATTTTGTTGTATTTTTCCTTGGCTAGATTAGGGTTTGTTGGAGATTTCACTGCAGATTCACTATCTTATGATCTCAACAGGATATCAAAATCAGTGTGGATTCTTTTTCTCTATCCAGCATTGTAATTTGTTTCAACACTGTTTCAGGTCTGAAACTAGGGTTTCCAGCACTGTTTAAAGTCTGTTTCAGATCTGAAACTAGGGTTTGAGCACTGCTTTTCGCATAAAAAAACAAGTTTGTAGGGGTTTCACCCTTTCTTTCACCAGGGCCCTCCTTTGGGAAATTTTTGGTCTTTTCAGCAAATGGAAGGGGAGTTTTTTGCAGATCTGTGCCCTTTTCTAGGACAACGCCCTCCTTTTTCTCTCTTTTCAGCCAAAATGCTATGAGCACCTTATTTTATTCATGTTCTTGGAGTAGTTGGAGTATTTTGGTTTCTTTACTCCTCACTAGGCTAGACCTAGGATGTTTATTGTTATTTTATTGTAGAAGGAAGATGAACTGAAAGCTATGTAGGGCTCTGCTCTCTCCTTCATTTCTCATCGTTGGATTGGGGAGAAATCCCATTGAGCTTAATTGAATATCTATTGGTCTCTTTTGGATGGTGAATCAATGTGTTCTTTCTTGAATGGTATATTGTTTCTCGTGTTTCACTTATGAATGAATGGCATCGTCAATTGATAATGGTTTTCGATCAATGAAGTAAGTTGTTTTCTTCATGGCGGTGAATGTTCCTTGGAAGTGCTAAGTGCGGTATGTCTCTCATACTATGGTTATATAATATCTTACCATTGCATAAAAATTATCCCTCCAAAATCCTTTTAAAGTATCTTCAATAGCATTTTCCCTTTGTAGGTTTCTGAAATTTGCGAAACAATTAATTATTAGAGTGACTAGGGTTTGTAATTTTCAGACCTAATCCTTCTAATCTTTCTTGTAAAACCTTCATATGGCCTGACCCCATTTTCCCAATGGATAAGACACTATTCTCCAATCCATTCATCTTTATTTCTTTGCTAGAGCTATCTCTTCCTTTCACGATGAACCTTATTGCAAGCTTTAGCAATCCTAATCTAGGGAACCCTTCCTTGAGTTGGAGAAGAGCCAACCTAAAGAGAAAGAGAGGATTTGGTGTGGTAACAGCTTCCCTCTTAGTTACACCAAGACCATATCTAGACCTTTAGGACTTTACCTCTAAAGGTGTGAGTTTGGGTCATACTCCAACTAGTTGGAGTATTTTTGGTTTCTTTACTCCTCACTAAGTGTGAGTTTGGGTGAGTTTGTGAGTTAGAGACTTTATCTCTTGATGTTTGGAAGACCAAAGTCTCAAACAAAAATTTAGGGTTCGGTGTCTTGTCCCTTGGTTTGTATTCGAGAAATTGATGGATCAAGATATCCAGTTTTTTTGTGATATGCATTTTCTATACTGTAAAATGCGATCAATTAAAGCTTGCTGAAGAGCTTTTTGTTGTCTGACATTTTCATGTTACCTGGATTTGCAAAGTCTTCTGAATGAGGTCATTATCGTCCATTTTATAATGATAATAGTGATGATATCGTACTCGGAAAAACGCAACTTATCTGCTTCAGATAGTGAGACGGCTGTTTAATAAAATAGTGAGACGGTTTTTTAATAAAATCCATATGTTTGAAGCTACAGATACCAAAAAAATTCTGGGCAAGAAGAAAATGAACCATATACCAGCATTCAATGGAATAGCGCTCACGATTTTTAGTGAAAGAGATAGAGAAATTTATGGATATGGGGTGCGCATAGACATGATGGCAAACCGTGTTCCTGTACTTGTACATGAGGATCTTAACCCATTACTGCAGCAGCCAATCTGGTAGCTTACAGGTATGTGGACTCTGTAATATGAATCAGCATTTTGTTCAGGCAATTTTCCCTAATGTTTGGTTGAACGGGATTTTCCATTAGTGTTTGAACGAATTTTCTAAAAACTTTGTAGTTTGGGTTCTCAATTTTTAAGGTATCGGTTTACACCAGATTTATTGCGGTTAATACCCTACTGTTGAATATTTGCAACGACTGAACGTGGTTTAGGGTTTTCGCGTTTGGAAAAGAAGAGATCTAGTGTTCAAAACTCACAACGATGCACAGACTAGAAATGAAGATTTTCGGATGCCAAAAAACAACTTACTGAGCAAATACTGCCAGCAAATCGCCTTCCGTGAGGTCGTATGGGAGACCGCCTATGAAGACATACGCGGACTCTTTGTACTTCGCGTGCCATGAAGCGTCCTCTGATATCCCAGCGGCCGCTTCCCTAGCAGTTATCTTCTGTATATTCTTTACTTGTGTTAGAGGATTCATGCTTGCAACAAAAATGCTATTTTGAGCCTTGAAATTGATTTCCTTTTGCAGCCGCGTCGTATTTAGAATATCAGCATTGAAAATTTTAGCTCGAGGACGCCCTGATTCATTAGTTGACAGTGGGAGAAGAGCTCCATTGGATAACTAAGTTATTAGAGAACAAGTTACGGATACTTGAGAAAAATATAAAGACATAGTACATGTTGAATTGGTTCTCACAACAGTGAAAAAGATCAATGCCCTCCTGCGAGTACGGAGAACTTGACCTAATGGTGTTGTTTGCTTCTTTCTTCTGATTTATTTCGTTTTATTGGCAGCAATACAAAGCACAGAGGATTGTATTTAGGCAGCGTTGGCAATATAAGGAGATGTATTGGAAGTACCCATTCGATGTTAAGCTGTTACAATAACGGTAAGATGATCTCTCTACCATTTTCGAAAGTGGGAAAGGAACATCCACGGAATGGGGGTTTACAAATTGTAGAAAGGGTGGTGTTTCTCTCCTTTATTTTGGGATGCGAGGTTGCATTCTATATTTTGGAGGTTGACTTCATATTTGTTCACTGAGGGGATGGCAAGGAATAAAAAGGGAAATTGTATGAAATAAAGGGTGGTGTTTCTCTCCTTTATTTTGGGATGCGAGGTTGCATTCTATATTTTGGAGGTTGACTTCATATTTGTTCATTGAGCGGATGGCAAGGAATAAAAAGGGAAATTGTATTTATTTCATGGATGTCTTTTAATGTTTTGCTTACATTATATTAAAAATGTATATATATAAAAAAAATTAGGTGTACATATGGTATTACATTAATATTATGTAATATTAATTATATATATAATTGATATAATTTTGTTAATATTTATAAATCAAACATTTCATATATTAAAGTATGTTTACATATGGAAATAGTTGTACCTTGGTTCTTCCTATCTTGAACAATAAAATGATAATTTGAGAGATGATGCTACAAATTTTTGTTGGTGTTGTCATTGTATAACATGGGGAGGGATTAATTTGAGTTTGTATTCTCGGGACACCTACAAAGTAACTAAAAGGTTGAGAGGAAAGGAGCTCATGAAAAAAATCTAGAAAATGTATAATCAAACAACTTCGATTATCGTATCTGGATTCATTGTTTAGTGTTTTAAGGAAGATCCAAATGATGACTGTGTAAACTTAAAGTCACTTCAACACAAAGATTATGAATAACATTGATTTGATATGAACAACAATCCTCTTCTTATGGTCTACCATAGCTTTCTCCAATTTGTGGGTATGTAATCGTTGGGCCAGATATATTCTCTTGTCATTTGATTTGTGCACGTTAAGCAGAACATTATAGCCATATGTGCATGCGTGTATGTTTTGCAATAAGCCATGATATGTCCACTTTAGATTGTGGGCAAAAGCTATTTTGATGAAAAAAAACTTTTATCAATTCTACCTTTACTTCAAGATTTTCAAGTTATGTTGTTATGGTCTGTGTATCTGTAAAATCCTCTACTTCAATATTTTCAAGCTATATCCATATACATTATGCATCTACATGCACATTAAGATATGTAAGCAAATTAACACCTATGATCACCATTTAGACTGTGCACTATGGTGGTAGAGTTTGTTTACCATGTGCCACTATAATTGGGTTCCAACACCGGTAACATAAGTGTAATGCCCTGACAGTAAGCCCCAAGCATGTGTAATGTTGTTATTTAATTACTAGTGGAACTAGGTGCCTGAACTATGGACTGTGGATATTATTATTTTTTATTATTATTATAATGGCTCAACATGGACAACAACATTGTTGGGAGGTATTGAATTCCACATGTGAAGGGGTTGGGGTTAGGAGTTGTGGTTCCCCCTAATAGTACTCTAGTCTTCCTAATTTTGCTGGTATTTGACATGGGTGGTCCTAAGCTATCTAATTAATGTTTTGCATGCACCCATGCAACCATATACCATGCAACATGCACTCATGCAACCATGTACATGCACTTATGCACGCATGCACTCATACAACCATGCACATGCACATATGCACGCATGCACTCATACAACCATGCACATGCACTCATGCATCTGTGCACCATGTGTCCATGCACCCTAGTAACTCCAATGAACTGGAGTAACTGCAAGTTAGATAAAGTTAGTTTGGTATTTTGAGTTTGTCCTCGGTTAATTAATGTCTAGGGTCAATAATTCTTAGTTAACGAGATGAATTCGAGTCATCCCCAACTAATTTGGACATTTATGAGTCAATTCGAATTAAACTAAATGCATGGGAGTGGATTTGGGAAAATTCGAGTTACCTTCATGCAAGGGGAGTATCTTATGGGTAATTATGAGCCAATGATTGGGACTGTGTTTGTCAATGGTTTAGAGTTGGTCTCAGCGGATTCAAGTTACTCTATGGAGAACTTGAATGGATCATTTAGTGGTTTTGAGGAGCACATAGTGATTAAGAGTTGTTTCTCAGTGATATGTAGTCAATCTCTTAAAGGCAATTCGTGAAGAAAAACTAGCATAAGCATAATAATTTCTCACACATGCATCATGTCAAACACTTTGAATGTCTAGGGATTTAATTAAAACTTGCTCATAAACTTTGAAATTAAAATCACAAATTCAAAGACACTTCTCAACCACTGAAGATGAAGCAAACACATTGTACACAAATGTTTTGGTCAAAATGACCGGGCAAAACCCCAACTTGTGGAAAACCCTTAAGAAGAATTTCTCATTAAAGAAGAGTATCCATAATTGTTTCAACACAAGAAATTATTTCTTCAACCCTCACTAAAAAAATTCAAAATTTAATGATAGCAACAAACTACCTCGTTTTCGATGCAAACAATAATTGTACTTTGTGTTGTACGAACCCCACACGTGTATGTACGGCCTACAACAATATGTTGTACCTTATGCCTCAAAAATAGTGGCCACCCATGCCTGCAATTAATGGTGTATGGACTGTACAACCAACATTTAATGCACAAAAAAATTATTGGGAATCGTGCCCTCACACGTATGACTATACTTGTTGTACAACTACAATAAATGCTACATGATGCCTTGGGAAATGTGTTGTTACTCCTTCTCTTGGAAACTGTATCACCTTTGTTAGGGTATCTCTTCTTTCACCTTCTCATTCTTCTTCTTCCTCTCTGATGGCGAGTGTCCTTCAATGTCCTTTCTCTTTGTCTTATACTTCAAATTTGTAACTACCTTCCCTAACTACCTTAATCTAGGGTTGAGAATTAATTACAAAATCAAAGGTCATCATTAATACTCATTTTTAATAATTAAATACATTAATTATATTAATTATTTATATAAAAGTAATTTATTTACATAAATATACAAAGGACAAAGCCTTAAGTCATTCTCATCATACTCACACCAAACATATGAGAAAGGACCTTCAGAGTTATCATTTTCCAACACTCCTTCCAAACGAGGAAGGTCCATAACACCATCTGAATCTCCACCTCTGACTTTTGAAACAACTCCCTCCTGCTCTGGAATCCCTCTTGAATACAAGTGCCCAACTCCATACTAGAACTCTAAAGCCTAAGACTTCACCTAATCCTCATCCACCTACTCATCATCACCACCGCTAGACTGGATGAGTCTTCTTCTAGTGCTCCAGAGAGAATCACTCTCCTCATAAAAAAAATGTAAAATCACATGTCGATCAGGTGCATCTCTTGCCTCACCCTTTGACTCTGACAACCACCCACCTACATTTGGACATACAACATGCCCTCTCAAAACATATAACATGTCCCTGCAATCTCCTAATAGAATGGTGGTACCAATTGGATCATTTCTCCAATACAGGAAAATATGATCAGATCTCACCATCATTCCATAACCCTCATCCTCAAAGGATGACACGAAGAGTTTGAAAACTCTCATCCCAGGGGAAAAGAGAACCTTTTGTATCTCCAAGACCTCACCAAGGTATAGTTGGAACCTAGTTTTTCCAACCCCTCATATCGCCACTTGTGGACTATCGATATCTGTTTGAACATAGTGTCATGGTCCTAACTCCGTGACAATCTGAAAGGCATCATAGACTCCAAACATGTGTCTATCAGTATGCCTTTCATCAATCTTTTTGCATGTTTCATTTTCCACTTATTCCATTCAATCTGAAATAATATTGTAGTCATCATTTGTAAGACTGACAATTCTAGATGTTTTGTCGTCCTTTCGCTTCTTATGACTCTCTTGGATTGTCATTGATAGAGGCAATGGAGAAGCCTCTCTTATATGTGGACAAGTTATATTTTTCTTTCATCCTATTGATTAGACCAGTATCATGTTCCTTTCCAGTGAAGAAGGGCATTGGGTCAACCCCTAGAAGAGGAAGTCCTGTTATAGAGGCTATTAGGTCAACATCCACCAAATTTTTTTGATCTAGCTAGAGGCATCCTCCATGGAAACAAACCAATAGTTTCTTGACAGATGTATTTAATTTTGTAGTGCAACCAAAATGTGGCATATGCATCAGCAACAATAATCGTGACTTTTGCAGTCCTCTTGCCCACTCCATTGGGACCAAGTGAAGAGGTCCATCTTTAGCCTCTCGCATAGTGGTCATGTACTGTGACATGTCGAGTTCAGAGAACTTTCATAAAACATGGTCTATGAATCCCATCTTCTTCAAGTTCGACAGAACATCTATCATCACATGGAATCCTTTTGGGATGGTTGGCTTTTCCAACAAATATTTGGCATTCTTACTAATAGTGAATTTAGGTTCCTCATTTGGCCTTGGTGGAATATAATCAGGCAACATGGTTGCCGGCCCAGATCTTGTTGCTTCGGCAACATGGTTGCCAACCCAAATATTGTATCTTTCGCAACATGGTTGTTGACCTAGATCTTGTTACTTTGGAATCATGGGGAGCTCTTATTCTTTGTCTATGAGCAATTCCACGGCCAATCCATTTTCTTTTTGATGGGTCTGTTGGTGTTGGTCTTGAAACAACTTCTAGGGGCTCTTGAATAATAGGCATGGAAGAGAAACCTCCAAGCCAGATGCATGAACAATATTGGTGCTCGACACAGGGATCTCCATAACAGTAAGATAGCTTTGGTTTCAAAGTAGTTGCAGACAGATAGCTTGGCTTAGGAAGTTAGTCAGTTGGATGCAAATGAAGGAACACACTTCGATACAAAGATGAAATAGGTTTACACATGCAAGAAGTCATTCGTTTATGTGGGTATGCAATAAATGAAGAAGGTGGCGGCTAATTCTGTCACACGGGGAAATATTTCCAATCATTGCAATAAAAGCTGTCAATCAAGCCATCACTTTACTTGTCAAGATGACAGCTAGTTATTGTGCATTAATGGCAGATATGAGCAAAAAGCATGGCGCCAAAATCTATTATTACCTCAAATTAATTGTTATCCAACTGACACTTCCAACAAAAGTCCATCATGTGACAACAATCTTCTTACGACATAAATTCTCTTCCAATAGAACTATAGTCTGTGACAACATTCTATACTTGTGAAAAAAATTCTTACGACGAACCTAGAATTTGCGACAAAATAGTAAACATGGGACTTTTGGGGGGGATTTTACCTTTCTTTTTTCACTCGACGAAAATGTGGCTATCCTTATAAAGCTTTAGTCGAATTCCATTTAACAACCCCTTGAAGGGTGTACCATCTAACTTATGTAATTGGACTGCACCTTCTTCAATGATACGGATGCCAACATATAGTCCCATTCAATGTGTTCAAAACTTGCCAGGATGCTTCAAAAATTTACTATCATATAGGAGGACAAGATCTCTGATCTGGAACTTCTTAAACTTAATGTGACGGGCGTGCCAAGATTTATGTTGCTAATTCTCAACACGCAGATGATAGCATGCGACAAAACGATCTTCTTCCAATTGTACCAGTTGTGACAATCTCTCCTCTACAACACCAACATCTGTCATCTCAGTAATCTCATCTATCATGAGACTAGGCACAATATATTCTAGTGGGATGACAACTTCTTGTCCATAAACCAATCTAAATGGAGTTTCTCCTATCAATTTTTTGCATGTTGTGCAATACGCCCATAATACTGCAGGTATCTTCCGATCCCAATCATCCCTCTAAATATTACATTTTTTTCAATGCATTCTCCAAGTTCTTATTGAATGCTTCGACAACACCATTCGCTTGTGGGTGATATGGTGTTGTCTTCTCATGCTGAATCTAAAATTCCTCAATTAATTTGTCAATAAATTGATTCACACAATGTGTGCCTTGATCGCTTATTAAAATTTGTGCATATCCAAATTAGGTCACAACATGGTCAAATAAAAATCATGCAACAATCGCAGCAGTACAATCCTTTACTGGTGTTGCTTCAACCCATATAGTTAAGTAGTATGTCGCAGTGATTATATAGTGTGCACTCGTTCATTTTCTTGGTGGATTAATGGGACCCACAAAGTCAACCGCCCATTTATCAAATTCCTATGAAGTTACTTGTGGTACCAGGGACATCTCATCTCGTCGCGACGGTTTTCGAGTTCTTTGACAAATATCACATCTGCGATAATCATCTCTAGCATCTGCATGCATAATAGGCCAACACAATCCTACCTGTAATAGCTTGTGACTGATTCTTTTCCTACATAGTGACCTCCTACGACACAGACATGTGCTTCATTTAATACCAACAGTCGCTTATGTTCTAGGACATAGCAATGGAGTATTTCATCTGGTCCCGTCTTATATAATTGCCCTGCAATCAACTAGAAATCTGCAGCTTTTACAATTAATTTCTTCTTTTGTGTTGTATTAAATCCTTCTGGTGCATATCATGTAGTTAAAATATGCACAATATCCCTATAGTGATGATCAATCATCTTAACTGCAAACAAATGTGCATCAGGAAGATTATCGTCGAGATTCACAGGGTCTTCTCTGCTTTCTAACCTAAACGGATGGTGCGGTCTTGAATTTAGTCGACCCGGTTTGATAATAATCTCAAAGTCAAATTCTTGGAATAGGAGAATCCATCGACAAATCTCCCTCCCCCCCGACATTGGCTTATTGGACAAATACTTCAATGCAAAATGGTTTGTATACATCTTAAAGTGTCTTCCCAGTAGATAATGTCAAAACTTTTGGAGAGCATATACCATAACAAGTCCTTCTCTTTCGGTAGTAGTATAATAGGGTGATCAATAGAACCCTCACCTGGATCTTCAAGTACAATGCCAACCACGACAGATGACGCATCGACATGTACACAAAATTATTTTTTCAAGTTTGGAAATACTAATATAGGTGTTGTAACCATCTTTTTTTTAAGAACATCTAAACTCTCTTGGCATTGCTCATTCCATTGAAACTTGACATCTTTCTTCAACAATTCTTTCATAGGAGTTGTAACCTCTGCATATCCTTTGATGAGTTTTCTATAATACCCCATATGTCCCAAGGTAGTTCTCAACTATTTGACTGTCGAAGGTGGTAGTAATTCGACAATAATTGCAATTTTGGCAGGGTCCGTCAGTATTCCATCTCGACAAACCACATGACCCAACAAGATGCCAAAAGGGGCACAAAAAATGTACTTCTTTAAATTAAGAGAAATCTGGAACTGTCTACATCGGTTGAGCATCATTCTGAGACTCTCAATGTGATCTTTTACTAGTCCATATACCGTCTAGTCATCAAAGTATACTTCAAGAAATTTATGGATGAAGTCTTTAAAAGCAGCTATGACTATTCTAGAAAAAATAGTAGGAGCATTCTTGAGGCCAATGGGCATTACCATGTACTCGAATCATCCCCATTTTGTTGTAAAGGTCATTTTGCACTGATCTTCCTTTGCAGCCCTTATCTGTTTGTAACCAGAGAATCCATTAGTAAATGAATATACTTATTATCCTCCAACACTCTCCAACACTTCATCTATAAATGGGGTTGGAAATGGATCATGCATGCAAGCATCATATAGCTTCCTCAGGTCGACATAGATACAGACTTCACCAGTTTTCTTGTATTGCACTACCATAGGACTAATACATTCAAATTCCTTGATGGGTTCATAGTGCCTGCATCTAGCATTCAGTCTAACTCTATCTTAACTTTTTCTTTATATCTTGGATTGAGTTTGTATGGTCATTGTTTGATAGGTTTGGCGTCGAGCTTCAAGGGAATCTTCATTTCTCCTAGATCACCAACAATTCCCTTCATTTCTAAATTTTTTGTCGAGAATAGATCTTGGAATTCATGTAATAAGCCAGTAATATTCCCTACGGTCTCATCATCCTAATAGTCTCCGATATTGGCAAATTTTGGGTTCTCTAGAGAACAGATATTTATTTATTTACTTTAAGAGGGTTCAGAAACTTGCCATTTGATATGATTGACCCCTCAATTGCTCGAGTACCCTCAGATTCATGAAGATTTATGTCGTGTGGATCATCGTCGTCAAGTTCACTTATTATATTGTAGCACTCCATCCAATGTTGAACGCTCATACTGCTCTGATGGAAACTTGTCATTGACACATGAATGTCTTCAAAGATCTTAGTTTTGATTATTTGCAAAGCAACATCAATTGTCGGATTGTCATCAACAAACTCAAATGTATGCATGAAACTGGCAACTAGCTCTTCCCAGTCAATTGTTTCTCGTCGCAACTCAACCAACATAACCAGTTTCTCAGTATCATGTCCAATGTGTGTACGAACCAATGGACCCATTCTTGTCACGGTAACGTCTCCCATGTCGTACTCCTATGCTCAATATGCTTGACAGGATTAAGCAGTCATGTATATTTCTGATGAGTATAGAGAATTTTCTCTCCAAATCGGACTTCCAACAATCTTCGTCATTAAGTCCATTATGAAATAGACTACTTATGAGCAACCCACCATCTTCCATGTGTAGACTTCAATGCAACATCCAGGGCTAACAAGCGTTGAGATTCAGATACTTTCTCTTCAAACTCTATAAGAAAGGATTCCAATTTAGGTAAACCTTCATAGGTAGGTAGATCACATACCTCAGTACTTACCCGTCACAACTTTTTTGTGATTCTTGCGCATTTCCGCATTGATACTTCATGTAGTCGATTCTTCCAATTCTCTAGAGCTTCTCCTGAGTCTGAGGAGAAGGAACTAATACTTCACCAACTGAGTTTTCCATCAGTTGTCGGATTGACATAGTCATCCATCGAAGAAGTAATATTGTATATATGATCCAAATATCCATCTTGTCCTTCATTATCTACCTTCTCGACATATCTTTGGCATTCCACAGGATCAATTGGAGTGACCACTCATAGTTCTACATCCTCAAATGTTAATATTCTCTTCTTAAAATTTATAATGGTTTGATTGTCAATAGCCCAGTTAATCCCCAAAAATGTGGGATACGGATTCGTATCATATCGACAATGTCTATAACCTCAAAATATGCATAGGTTTGAAGTCCTTCTATCTCGACAGGAACGTGTATCAATTAACCAATATGCAGAACCTTCGACTTGTTGGCTAATCTCAACTGAATAGGAGACCATACTAGTCTTGGATTTCCCATACTTTTCCATGTTTATCTGGTGAGAATGTTAACATCTGAGCTTAAGTCGAGAATAATATAATACATGTCATAGTCACCTATTTAGGCATTCATCCTTAGCTCGCAACTAGTTTTCAGTATTTTTCCAATGTGGTTAAATTTCTCTTATGGTCACACACTTGTTTGAGGTTCTTCAACTAAAGTTACTAGTTCTTCCACAATATCCTTATCTTTTATCAATGCTGCACAATTTTTAAAGAAATATTTCAACTTACTGGCCTTCTTTGTCAGTGTTCTTTGAAATAATTGTTCAAATCGTTGAGACATTTCCAAGATTGGTCCTTCATTCGATATTGGGACGAAAACATAAGTCGATGCTTGATTTATATTGACTAACTCATGGCGCGCGTAAAATAACACTTCCTTTTCCTTCTAGACATCAAATGGCACTTTCTTTTGTGGTGTCAGTCAAACTCTTGGTTGTCTATATGGCACCTCCTGATCTCCTCTAGTCATAGCACCTCCTCTTGTTACGACAACAATATTATGATCTCGAGGTTCAATAGAAAACTTCTGAATGTTTGGATTGAAATTTTGTGGTAGGTTCTAGTTTCCCATGTTTTTGGCTTGCCACTTAGCGGGCATTCTTCGACAATGTGGTCCAATGCTTTACAATATGAACACATTGATGTAGGATTAGAGAAATCTCTCGCTAAATGTCTAGGTTGTCCACAATGATAACAAATGACTTGGCCCCTTCTACGACCAATTCCTCCTCCTCAGCCTCGACCTCTAAAAAGACCCCTCTTGGGTTGAGGGTATTGTGCCTGAGCTCACTTGACTTACATCTATTCATCATTTTTCATCAGATATGTGTCAATTGTTTTCTCCTGAAGCAACTGATGTGCCATGCAGTCTTTCTCATCATGACCCATTGATTGACATAATTTACAATATAGGTTGGCCAACGCACTTGCTATTTTCTGTAAATACAAGCATTCTTTCAACCAATGTCCTCTGGTCTGACAAATTCTACACTAGGGAATTCCTTGTGAATTTATAGTATTTGGTGCTCCTAATGTAAGATAATTCTTGAATGTTAGACACGAGTCTTTATGATGGATTTCAGTTCTACATCTTGTACACCAAAGTTCCTCCTGTACTTCTTTTCCTTTCTTGATGTCTTGTATCTGCAACATGAGGTTGGCAAGCTGCAATTGTATCTGCATCATTCCCGCACCAATTTCTTCGGCTGGTGAAGCTTCTAACTTCATGGAAATTTTGAGAGTTTCACTCTGGGATACAATCTTCTGTTGCATCAAGGGAATACGAATATGCGGTAGCATTTTCGCAATAAATCGTTCCTTATATTGGAAATTTGACATTTGAAAACTTACTTTGGCCATTAGAGTTGTAAATCTTTGGTCAAAGTCCCAAACATAATCAGTCGACAACTGCTTTATCTCTTTTAATTTTGTGATGCACTACGACTCAAACTTAGGCTTTTTGAACTCTTCTGTTAATCCCGTTAGGGTCTTATCTAATTATTTCTAAGGGATCCTTGTTGGGACCACAAATAATTTCATATACCAGTCAAGCACACGACATCTAAAGGTTGTAATCATCTGGGCTCTTTTTATAGCCTCGCCTTGGACCTGTCGCACTATCCATACAACTCACATAGGAAATGGGGGATCCTCTAAAGAGAGTTTAGTGATACAGTGGAGAGACTACTCTCCCTTAAATTAAAATACCTGAGGAGAGGGATTCAAATTGCTTCTATTCTATTTCATTCATTCATTCATTGAGGAAGGGTGAGTTGTTCATGTCATGATTGTTGAGAGTTGAGTAAGCTTGCGAGCTAGAACCCATGTATGTTATGTTATGTGTGTGAACTGTGTGCTTGGAGCACAGGGATATTGGTCATGTTTGGAGTAAATCTGATCAACTATGGTATAGTTCCTTCATGTCCACCACTTGTCTTTGTCCTTATCCTACATAAATCCTAATGGTGATGTCCCGCGGGACCTAGGAGGTGAAGGGATTACAATTTCACGTGGTAATGGGGTGGAGGAGTAAGTAGGCGGTGAGGGATTGAGTTGTGGCTTCTCAAACTAATATTTTATTGAGTACGATATAGTTTTGTGGTGTCTATCGCTTGTCTTTGTCTTGGACCTCCACATAAATCCTGATGGTGAGTAGCAATGTATTGAGGCACCTAGAAGGTGAATGGATTACCATTTTGGCGATGTCATGAGGGACCTAGAAGGTGAAGGGATTTCCATTTCACCTAGTAGTGGGGTGGAGGAGTAAGTGGGTGGAGAGGGGGAACACCATGTGGAATAAATTCCTATGTTTGTGTCGCTCAGGTTGTGGGCTTGAGGTTTATCCTTAGAGATTGAATTAGAAGAGTCCCTAACGATATGAATTCAAAGACCTCGACTCAAGGGTGACCTCAACAAGTCGATTGGCTTGACAATGCTTATGACTGGGAGGAAAGTTGTTTGGTTGATGCCAATTGTGCTCTATAAAAGATAAGTATTTTATGCTATTTATACTCTTTATGTATGTTGTTGTACATGTTCCCATCGAGGCTCATATATGTATGTCATTATATGTTTTTAAAATGTGTATATGCTCATGATGAATGGATAACCCAATGTTGATAAATTGAGAGCTCACTGAAGAGGTATGTTGATGTGTTAGGCTAGTGGTTAGTAGATAGATTGTTTAAAGAATCTATGTTCATTAGGAGGTTTGATTTTAGGACAACCATATGGTCGTGTATGGTTGTTTCAGATAAAATCATCCATGGGATTTACGATTGTCAGTTAATGAGGAAAAATATGAAATAATGTAGTGTTATAAATATGTTATTTGAGGTAGAGTAGACTGTTGATTTAATGGATGTTTTAGGAGGTTATTTCCTTATGGATTATAAATATTTATGGGTATGATATTTGGACAGTCCATATGGCCGTATATGGTTGTACCATATCAGGTCCCACATGGGTTTATAGATTGATAATTTCATGTATTAAATTTGATATGCATTATTGTATAAATATGCTTTGAGGAAATATAGTAATGTTGATTTTACTGTGATGTTAGAAGTTAGTCTTTTGTGGAATTATGTTCATGGCACATACTGATCTTTAGGGCAAACCATACGATTGTGTATGGTTGTATCAAATCAAATCAGATTCAAGAGGGGATTGGAAGTCTAAATTTATTGCTATAATACTTGTTATGTTTAGGATTTTAAACTCTGCCTCGTTATAATGTTGAAATGTTGAGTGTTTACTGTCGTAAATGGAGTTTCGTGGCTACGAGAAGCTTCCCATACATGTAATGATGGTTAGTCAACATGTGAAGAGGTTGTGGTATGAATGTAATCTTGTGTCATTACACTTCAATGCATGTAGATTAGGGAAATAGGTTGCATTGGAAGGAAATATTCCTTAATGGTTGAATGTTTTAGAAGTTTTAATTTATCTAGCATGTTAGCCTAACCTTAAAAAGTATTATTTTGTTGTGCTTAGTTTAGATTCAACCTTATCCTTATTAGGAACCTTGAATACCTGATCTTTGTGTTGTGTTCTAAGGTTGGGTATGTTACAATAAGCTTGAATAAGAAAGAAAGCAATGATGGATACCTCCAATTCACAGTGATCAACTACCCACAAATGGTTCTCTCGGTGCCTTATTTTTGACAACCAATATCCCTTGTGGTTAATCAGTACACTATCGAATTTAGAATGAAGAGTTGTAGTTCTCCATTTCTCTACATGTTTTTATGTCAATGGATGTCGAGGCGAGCTAATTAATGTATCATTGAGATGAGACCTCCTAAGGTTTTAAGAATCTACATGTCATAGATAACCCACTACTGACATATGGGTTTCCCATTGGACTTGAATGTAGGGACTAACAAAGGGTAGACTTTATGTCAGCGCTTGAGATGATCATAGGCTACAATATAACCTATGTGAAGCATAGCTTGAACCACGCTTTAGACTAGAAGTTGGCCCTTCCATTAGACTTGAATGTAGGGACTAACAAAGGGTAGACTTTGTGTTAGCGCTTGAGATGATTATAGGCTACAATATAACCTATGTGAAGCATAGCTTGAACCATGCTTTAGACTAGAAGTTGGCCCTTCCAATCATAGGGGGCTCCCTCAAGAATCAGGATAAATCTCTGTTATTTACTGGAACTAACAACAACTTGAACAATTAAGTGCATTCACCATATTTAAATGGTATGGATAGGGTAGACTAGATAAGAACAAAATAAATTAAGAGGTAGACTTAAAACAAGTAATTTCAAAGATTAGTGATCAAGGCCATTGGGCATGGAGTCTATGATAATATTTCATGGATCAAAGGAAAGTAAACTCAACATCAAACTTGTTAACTTAATATCATGAAATATGGAAGAAATTGAAAACAAAAATGAAATATACAAGCTCCACAAGCTTATCGGTCTTGAATATCCATTTGACAGAACATTCACTGAATATAAATGTTTTTTGTTAATGAAGGAATGATATTTAAACATAATATGTAAATCACACGCAAGTGCAATAAGGCTAAGGATTTATTGCACATTAAATTTGTAATCTGCAAGTAACTTAAAAAAATATATAATCACCCATTTAAGAATAATTCTTTAATAATTAAATATTTCAGAAAAACGGTCCATCAAGCATACGACAAAAAACACAATCTCTACCTCGGACTAATCTAAACCCTTTCTCCTTGCTAGATGTTATCTTTTATCTTTTTTTAATGATTTGATACTGGAATCGCTTATTAATGCTGTTGGATCAATCCTTCCACAATCTGGATTTGATTGTTATGCTGTTAATTCTTTGCCTTAAGTTTGAACTGCTCAAACTTAAAATTGAAATCATCATAAGCTTGCTTCTCAAATGTTGCTTAGAAATGTGGATCGGTTGCTCAATTGAAGCCTATAAACGATCGAACTATTCACTAATAATAGAGCTTATGGATAATTTTTTTGAAGGGCTTGATACCTATGACCCATATGTTGTCTTTAACTCTATCAAACACTAAGTTCCAACATTCAAATATCTAACCAAATGTTAACAAGATAAAAAGTTGCCTTGCAGCAAATTCCCTGCCATAAGGATAGCCAAGAGTAAGTAGTATAATTTTAAAACTGAATTGAAGGGTTGGCACCTTAATTTTTAGACCTCCAAAATGGGATTGACGCCTAAGCTATAAACCTCCGATAACTAAAGACAAGGTAATCAGGTGCTTAGTTTTTAAATTGCCGATGAGAGAGATGGTTGACTTAGTTTTTAACCAACAAAGGTATCACACTCCTAGTTTTTAAATTGCCAATGAGTAAGATCAAATGGGATCACACCCTTAACTTTTAAACCTCAGCCATGGTATCACACACTTAAATTTTAAGTCTCTGAAACAAATCGTAAATGATTAGTGGTGTGAGGTTTAAACCTCCATGTCCAAGCTCAAACCAAGGGAACGAAACAAACCGGATTGATGTGTCCACACCAAGATTCCAAAGAGTTTTATTCATTGTTTTTATTCTTGAATTATCTTAGGTATAACATGACAGATAGATTCTAAAAATCAACAGAACTTGAGAAGTCCCATGGGTGGCCTTATTTACATGGGGAATATGCAAAAAGAATAAAATCACAGATTTATTCCGCGAATCCATGGAGATCAGTGATGGCCATTTCAGATATTGTATGTATTCAAAGAAGAGTATAGATGGCCAATTAATATCGATGTTATATATATATATATATATATATATATATCCAAATAAAGGTATGATGTGTGTATGTTTATTGCTTGCCTTTGTTGAAAGTCTTACGAAAGAAAGATATGATTTGTATTTTCCAACGGGAATGGATGCAAGGTTACAATGCAATGGAATCTTGGTAAAACTTATTGAGAACATATTCGTCAATTGATTCTGTCCAACTGGGTCTTCAACTAATTTTTCATCTGAATTTCCATTCTTAATCATTCTTAATCACTTATTTTCCCATACCATGGGATCTCAAGCTCACAGATCTTCATTTTATTTGATAACAAATTATTCCAATCTATCTATATAATTAGCTTAGTGGCTGGGTTGGCTCAAGTTGGCTCTTCAACATTATTTTCAACTGAATCCTGATAAAAGAAGCTAGCAAAATATATGTGGGTTTCCTTCCAGCGAATACATGCGAATTTGATTTAATTTATGAACTAAACTTAATTTCTATAATCTAGTTTCCGTGTTGGAGCATTATGAAAATATTTCAAATCAAAATAGAAAAAATAAAAACAAGAAGGTAAAACACGAGACATTAAAATCCCAGTAATTGGTTGCAAAAAAATTCATCACTTAAACCATTAAACATGATTTTGAATGTGAGATGAATAAAATATGAATTCCTTTCATCCAAAAACCGCATGATGGAATGATCTTCCCTCAAAATATAGATGTTATGGAATGATTTGTCCTCAAAATATAGATGTTTTGGAATGATTTGTCCTCAAAATAGAGATGTTATGAAGCAATTAAAATTCATTTTGAAGGCAAGATGATTAAATCTGAGCACACCTTAGATTTAGTTCTATCTACAGTCATATCTGAAGCATTCCCTATACACTGTGATTTGCTATTAGGAGAAATCGAACAATAACAAGTTCTAGAATCACCAATAATTGTAAGTAATATAATCAAAATACGATACAGTCAAATCCCAATCATCATCAAGGATCGGGAAGAATGGCGTTGGGAGAGATCTTCCTATTAAACCTGCGAGTTTCATATAAATACGTTCTCCTTCCTGCATAGACAACGCCAAATACAACAACACCCAACACAAGGCTTGTCAAGGAACCTATGTTCATATACTCTACATTTTTATTGGAAGAAAAAGAAAAGGAAGAAGATTTATCATATTGTTGTTGCAAGTGAGGCCGGTGCTCTTGGTAAGCAAAATGAAGAGGAGGAAAAGAATTAACAATACCAGGACTGAGAAATCCATAGCACTAGGTGATAATTTTAATGGAGGTTCATGAGACAACCCATGCACCACAGAGGAAGACTGCTCTAGTAATGTCGCGTGACTTGCCTGCAACATAAAAGACATCAACATCAGGCCCATAGATATTGTGTAAAAAACTACCAAGAAGTTCGAGCACTGAGCAAACTCCCTTCGTACTGATTTATAATACCCAGAACCTATAAACCATGCTCCATCTATGTTGGCTTGCTTGGGCAGACCCGGGTTTACTATCATGTACCAACAACACCCCTAGCTCACTGGCTCTTTCGGCAACAGACCGCGGAGCGGCCTGAAGTCTCACCCGAAGTGATCCTAATGGGTTGGCCAAAGACTCAAGTGTCTCGACTAGGTTCTGTATGGCATCCTGTTTGCGTCTCGCAGCTCTTCTTAGCTCGCGATATGTCTCTCTCTTCTCTACGATGCGCAGTGTCCTCTTACTCGCGATGACTCTAGTCCTTATCGCATCGCCGCGTCCTGGGCAACACGTAACTCTCTCCTACGCTCAATCCTCAATCTGCGGTACCGCGCACCACAGCTCCTCTGATGGTGCGATATCACCTCCCTGCGATATCCTACCACTGCGACTCAGCGTACTTAGCTTACTGGTGTTCAACTTATAGGACTCAATACACAAGGCTGTTTTATACTGCGACTCTTAACTGTCTTGAGTGAAACTTATACAAACTCTTATACATAATACTTAAAGACTTCAACTTGCATTTATCCTTTTACTATGATGTGAACTGAATAACACATACATACATTTACTGTAAGCAAAGTTCATGTAATGAATGACAGATATAACAAGCAAATACAATCACATGAATCAATCACATAACACTCTGATTTTACGTGGTTCACTTCCAGGGTAGAAGCTACATCCATAGAACTGTGTTTCTATATTATAACTTGAGAGAGGTACACAGTTCTGCTGCAACGCATATGCAACTAGAGATCTTCTGGGTAACTCCGCACACAGCCTGGAGCCCTTCTCTCTTAGATCTCTTCTCTATCTCTATATTGCCTTCTTACAATATTCTCTCTCTCTCTCTCTCTCTCTCTCTCTCTCTCTCTCTCTCTCTCTCTCTCAATCCCTACGGATTGTTACAATACAAAATACAGTGAGCTAACAGGCTTCTGGACTCTCAGACTCTCTGATGTCTAGCTCCAGAAGGACTGACTAGCTGGATGGCTTAAAATGCTCAAAATGCCAACCTTTTACAATAAAAAATACATCCCTTTATAGGCGGCCCGAAGGTCTCGCCTTTACAACACTGTGGGCCTGTCCCAACAGTAACCCAAAACCCTAACTAGTGACAGTCGGCATATCTGTACTTGGGGTAGCCGCTTTCCGTCACACCACTGCTCTCTGCAGTCTTCCATGCTTCCTGGCGCTGACCATGGGTACTATGCACCGCTTCCCATCTTCTGTCCTTCGTCTTCAATACCTCGGCCTCGTCGCTCCTTTTCCTTTATGAGGGTAGCTGAGCCCTCCTGTCTTCGCCGCTACCTTCAATGCAGTGGTTGAGCTCTCTCTTCTCGACCGCTCAGGTACTGTCGTCTTCCTTGACTTCTCTATCCCAACAGTCACTGTTTTCGGCTCTACTCTGCAGCTAGAAACATGCTACGACGTCGTAGCTTTACCTTATCTCTTTGTCTTCACCAAACTATCTATCCGCCAAAATGGTAGCTTTTCTTGTAGCTGCGGGACTCTGCTCCAACAATCTGCTCAGGATCTTAGAGTCCAAGTGGAATTTTGCATGAAGGTAGATGCATGCATGCACTTCGACTCTAGCTAATATAGAATACACAAATCCCTGTCACATTAGAGCTAAAAGTGTAGGGTTGTTAGAGCAACAGGTATTGTCAGGGCTGTCAGGCTAGGAAAAATGAAAAGGTTTTTGCACAATAAAAGGGTGGAGACCAAAAAGTTAGGAAAATAATTTGATTTATGGATAAAAATATTGTCTAAAAAACTGAACTTAATGTGGCTCGAATGTCAAAAACCAATCGAAAACATAATTCCCCAGGGGATTAAAAAATGTAAAGATTCGATGCTCCATAGATCCAATTAAACATAGGATATGTGGTTCACCATAATTTTCTAACAACGATCAATTATTTCTAGCTAACATTTAGAATCATGTAGCTTTGGATGTTTTGAAACCATAAAATCTATTTGATATACGAAATGTGAATAAAGTCAAGATTGATGTAGATGCACTGGATGTTCTTTATGACTAAAACACCATCTTTATCCACTAGTGCTCCATATGAAAGCATTCACAATTTATCATCTAATTGGCATTTGCGATGATGTTGATATGACGGTCGAGGTGGCGTTCAATTCAAAGCTCTCGAACGTACGGTTGCATTATAACTTGGTTCTTCGACGGAAGCTTAGCACATGACTATGACTTTGACTATAATGTGGAATAAAGGCATTTGGTAAAATCAAATAAAGGGAATATAAAAACTAGCATATCCCTAGAGTGGGGAAAAGAACTTTGGTATGTCTAAAATGTGATTAAATTAACATAATAAGAGCACAATTATAATTCTATAGTAATAATTTTGTTTTTTTAATCAATTATTTAATAATATGCAAAATAATTTGAATTTACACTATATGAATATTCACGAGACATGGGGAGGCTCTAACTGTGCACAACACACGAGATTATTAACAAGAAAGAAACCAGATGGTTGAGGGAGGTATAAAGCAAATCATTGGTTGTAGACATATTCAATTGATTGGTGTTGTGTTCTTTTCGACTGCACATGGGGCATTTTCAATTGTCTGTGGTCATGAGCAAACTAACAAATGAGAATCTTACAACCCTCGATCACAAACTATATGCAAATCCATTGACTCATATTGCTCTCTTTTTCATGTGGAACATGCGAGTTTTCTTCCCGTTAGCTCGGCATGCATGTAGATTGTTCTTTGCTTGATTGGTGCGTGCTCAAAGCACCTCTTCACAAGTGTGTGCCAAAACAATGGAGAATAAATATTTAAATATCTTTATGGTTGAGTTCTTCATGTGGGCTCTTGAGAAAATGTAGAATGTAACAGATTGTTGTGTGCATGTCACTTCATATCTTTATCAATCTGGATTAACTCATGGAATTTGTAGACAACTTGAGTACAAATATGAAGATAGAAATCACCTCCAGATTGGTCATATCAAACTTCAAGCTACGTGAAGGAGAATCACTGTCATAAAATGAGGATCGTTATCCCACCATGATCGCCAAATTGTTTTGATTGCTCGGATAAATGGGGATTTTGTTATGCATCATGAGAAATTTCGCAGCTCACAAGCTTTCTCTATTAGACAAAATGGGACGATCTCTTTAATGGATTTCTATGTTAAAAACATTGTACATGCTGTAAATATTATAAAGATCGAGGACCCACTTAAATTCAATCTTGAAACCTATGTTTAAGTATGTAGGTGCTTTTCCATTTGATTTTTTTTTATTAATTGTGTGACCACTCTAGATTGTAAAATAAATTCATTAATTTATGCGCTAGATCACAGATCTATGGATGTGAGCTAATAACCATAAAAAATTGATTTAGATCCGATTCCAAAAGTTTCAAAACCCAGATCTTTAATGAGCAAGAAACAAAACAATTGCATGTGAAAGTAAGAAATCGAAAGAACTATGTGTTATTTCCATTTTTCATGTCGAACATATCTAAAATTGCAGCACAAAATCTCTATATATTGCAAAGTTTCAAATAAAATAGCTACGTGAAAATGTTAATGATAATTGCAACCCTTTGTATGTGGTTTTGAAATCAAACACATCATGATCTTGATTTAGACATGTTCAACGTTAGAGAAGTCAAGCCCAACTTGCATATGAGAGAGTCCACATCCTGCATCCGCGTGAGAGATAAGAGCCTCAACCTTCTAGTTTATGTAGGTTGTTAGGGGATTCGATCCCAATCTCTCATTGTGATCAAACCATAATGTACTAAGCGAAATATACAACAAATTCAAATTACCTCCGAAAATTTGTACTGAAAAATATCAATACAATATAATTATGCTAATATGTTTGAAAGAAAATGAAAAACAAACATTTTGAGAAAAATCTAAACATTTAAATTGAATCAATTAAACCACATGAAGATGATAGTGAATCTGCTCATGATGCACATTATTCCCATTTAAATGCCATAACCTCAACATGGTCTTCTTATATTGGCTCAAAACAAAGTCTTCTTATATCGGCTCAAAACAAACGCCTTTGTGGAGGAGAAGTCACCATTTTAAGACATCATTTATCTCATATAGCATGATGGAAACATGAATATGTTTTATTGCAAATTCTCCAATAACTTCAGTGTTATTCCAAATTTATTTTCTAACTTTACCATTACTCCAAGTGTTGTGTATGCATGCAAATAATATTTATTATTAAATTACACACATTACCACATTATTCCAATTTTCAGTGTTGCCTTCATGTATCGACTCCCCAAAACATTAAAATTATGCAGAAACAAGAACATTAAGCCAATCATTTAGAATCAAGAACATCCTTTGTTCACCTGTTATGCCACATAATTGTCTCGATGCTCTAATAAATAAAATAATAATAATAAATACAACCTAGTAATCTGCGTGGAATTAAATGAAGCAAGATTTCATTGTCGTGGAAACTAAGTGGAAGCAACATGAATGTCGATGGCTAAGTGGAAGCCACATGTAGTATTGGAAAACACTTTCTCAACCTCCATTCTAATATTGTGAAATCACTTTCTCACCAAAAGTAGGATTGGACCCGATCTACTTAGGATTTTCCAGGTCCTTAGGATTGGAATCGGGCTTTCGTATTGATTTGTCCGTCTTAATATTTAACCAGAGGCATATTCATTGTTCATTCCTTGTCACCAAAAGCAAGCAGGATGTCCAAAACACTCGATCTTGCTCTCATTCTATTGATCATCCAACACCTTCACTTAACAATTCCAACTACAAGTTGTTGAAATTTTATTTTTTCTATTGTGTGTTTGTCTCATTCATGCAACAATTCCAACTGCAAGCTGAACTTTTCAATTTATAGTTTTCACTTTTGGACTTCAACAGACTCAATTTTTGGGATGTTGAAGGTCACCAGAAAATAATTTTAAAGACTCATATTCAGGAAATAAAATGGAGAATTGTCACACACCCAACATAATTGAGGAAATGCCAATGTCAGGGTGAACCAATAACCAACATAATTGGCACACCCCCAACATAATTGTTTCATTGTGATTTCCTCCTGCTTAGTTGTATAAGGACATAGACTTGCTGGAAATGCCAATGTTAGGGTGAACTTGCTTCAAAACCTTGTAAACATAAATATGATATGTCTCAACCCCCTTCTCTGCCCTCTTCTTCTTCTTCTTCTTATCACCCCCTTCTCTGCCCTCTTCTTCTTCTTCTTCTTATCACCCCCTTCTTTAGATATCTTCTTCTTTGCCTTCGAAGCGGCAAGAGGAGTCACCTTCTCCATAGTCGCAACTGTCGCTGCCTTTACAATGGGCATCTTCTCTCCAACAGTATTTTACTCTTCCTCTCCACCCGCATGCTTCTTCTTTGCCTTTGGTGCCATTCTTCACACACAAATTCTACTGCGACTCGGTTAAAACATGACGAACAGGAAAATTCATACTGAGATTGTCGCGCACACTACTACAGAACTGATGATTTTTTTTCTGAATGTGATTGGTTGTGAGATGAGACATGGATCGTGGGCATTGCAGCGAAACAACTTTTCAAATTTTTGACAATACGAGGAGGCTCCTCACTCGACAAACGACGAAACCTGCAGAGGAACAACCCCTTAAATAACACCTTCATTGTAAATATCAAAATTCACAGTTTAAATTTCCTTTGTAAAAATTTGAACACAATTCACGATTTAAATTTTCTGTGTAAACATTTGAACACATACAAATAATTGATGGGAAAAGATATATGCTTTTTATTACTAAATGGAGGAGAAATGGGAAAGGCTTTAATATTTAAATATAAACTTTACTTACAAAGACTTTAATTAGAGATAAACTTATATAAAGACTTCTCTTTTTCAAAGTAATAATAATTATAATTGGAATTTTAGAAATGACGGGGGTTGATGATAATTTAAGGATTTGGAAAGAACAAGGTAGCGGGTTATTAAGCAAAGCTTTGGAAAAAATTAAGCATACTCATTGGGTTTAATATTTGAGGCAATGGGAGACTTGGTGAAGTTTGTGCAAACTTGGCAAAAGGTCTAAAGTTTTGATGTGGTTAACTTAGGTGCTAATAGATGGCTCCAATAATCGGGGGCAAGGAAAGAAAAATTCTTGCAACAAGCTTGTTTTTTAACCTATTGATTTCGCTATCGAAAGTTGAAAAATTCCTGTAGTGAAATATTTAATTTGTACTTTATTTCTGCTACCATGAATTTGTTAAAGAAATGTAACTTCAAAAGATATTCTAATGTATTTTTATTCTACTTTTACTATTCCTCCTTCGGGAGATGTCCTTGATGTAATTGGTCATTTAAAATTATTTAGGTAAAACCTCTGTTGTAAGTCAGATCAATAGTATCAACAAATGTATTTATTATAAATGTTAGTTTGAGTCTTCCTAGGTAAGTCGACCCTGCTTTAGAGCAACAAGAAAACCTAGTTAAGTTAATATGTCACTCACTTTATGAGTATAATTAGGTGAGGCACCTCTCTCATTTAGACACGTCTCTCACACAAGTAAGTGCACAAGAGAGAGAGGGTGAGGAGGTTCACTGGAGAGAGGAAGTTGTTGGTCTTATTATTGGGTTTATTCATTGTACTTGGTCGAATTCTATATTGAGGAAGTTTTGCTGGGTTTTCTCCCCTAAGAGGGCTTCCTAGGATAAATCTCTATGTACTTTTGTCTTGTTGTGCTTATCTTTCTTTCAGTGATCCTATTGCATATGGTTAAGATGTTATGATGATAAATGTCTAAATTTCTTGTATAGCCATTAAAATCTTAGCATGGTATCAGAGCTACCCTGAAAGAAGTCTTTGTACAGCCATGACACTGCTACAACTGCAACTATTGGAGATTAGGTCTTCATGTTCGAAACCTTAGAAAGAAAAATCTAGTCATCTGTGAATTTTCTCTATAACTCGACTTTGGTGAAGTCTCGAGAGCTAAAACTCGGATATGCAGAAGATGATATTTTTATATACCTTGTGTATGAGTTTTAGCCTCAGATTCATTGTACTTTAGGAGATATGATCCCTAAAAAACAAGGTTCCATCCTCTTATAGAATTCAGTCTTAAATAAGTGACCTAGGGAGAAATGTTATATCTTGGGCTAGGAAGATCAAAATAGAATTTTGTAAGATGTTCTAGAAATGGAACAGACTGCAGTTTCTATGGTGCAAGTTCCAAAACCCGAAGTTGAAACCGTGACACGTGGTAGTCTGTACAAGTTTTCTATAATGAACCAATCCATAAATAACTCACCTTGGGAAACTTAGCATAAGTTCCACTCGATGAATCCAATATTTCTCTAACATATGGATTTGGACAAAGAAAAAACTAGACTACATTAGGATGAAGTTTCAAACCTTGAGTATCACAAATTTCGAAGGTACGTCAAAATTAAGACTAGACAATTTAGCATAACGGAATTGAAGAAACCAGGGCATCAAATATTTTACAGTTCTATCCACATATTTGGGCAAAGAGGTATACTGCTCAACTTTCCTTGAGGAGGCACATATTTCTATCCAATAAGATTTGCAAGACACCAAATAGGGAAAAATAGGGTTTCTCTATCAAACCCTAGTTCCACCAGAAGAAGTTTTCTGGAAAAGATTTGGAAGCATACAATTGAAGCACTCTTATTGGTAAGTCATATTCTATTTGAGGTTCTCACTTTTATCAAATTGAACTTTGGAGTTGAGGATAGATTATAAGGGGCCATAAAATTCAATTATTGGAAGACCTGATTATTCTACATCATGGAAGAGAATGGGATAGAATATCACCTCACCAATGACTATATACAATATGAAACAAAAGCAGACAAGATCAAGTATAAGAAGGATTAAAGGAAATCCAAAATAATATCAATGGACTCAGTAAAATATCACTTAATTCCACAAATTGCGTGGTTAGGGTCAGTCAAGAAGATGTTTGATCACTTGGTAAGATTCTTCGAAAGAAACAATAGTAGCATAAAACTAGCCTTGGGAAATAAGCTTCGATAAGACAGTATGTATGAGTCAGACTCAGCTAACTCCTATCTTATGAAGGCCTCCAAATTAAGAGACCAACTTGCAGCCATTGATGATCCAGAAGATGATAAAGAATATGTCACAATATCTCTTAATGGTCTCCCCTCTTCTTGGGAACCATTTATTCAGGGACTATGAGCATGGAATAAACCACTCGAGTTTGATAAGTTTTGGGATCTTTGTGTACAAGAAGAAACTAGGTTACAATTAAGAAACAAATCTCAGAAACCTTATCATGAAGATGACCAAATCCTTACTACTCATGCAAGGAGAGAACACACGTTTCGAGAAAAGGAACTCAGACAGAAGACAAAGTTTAGCTACAGATCGAGAGTCAAAGAAGAAGAAGGATATTTCACATATCCAATGCTTCACATGTGAAAATTTTGGTGACTTTGAAGTAAATTGTAAGCAAAAAAAGAGGCAGCTTGAATCAACAACTTATTTCGATGAAGAACCTCCACCAAAAAGGACATCATTAGAAGACTATGAAGAATATGTATATTGACCATTCTATTGTTTGTAGGTCATTATCCTTAGTAAGGGAGCCCAAAAGACTTGATAAAACTATTATTCAACTTAGAGGGAGGAAACCTCAAGGAAGCAAGACATAGAGGGGGGAATCCCTACGAAACCATAAAGTATATGTGTTTCTTTTTTATTTGAGTTATTATAATGTTTAGATGATATTGTTCAATTTATGGTAGTATGCATAATACTAGTCATACATTTGAATTTAACATGGAGGAAAGATCATGTGATGAAGACTCATTGAAGAAGACTTCAACCTTTGCAACAAGGTTAAATACAAGCAATCCAATTATCCTACACCTCACATGATTGTATTAAATATTGTCATATGGAATCGACATCAATATTTCAAGATGACCTCCATGACAGAGGGAGTTGTGTGTGCCATGTTGACTTGGTAGAAGTGTGTGCCACGATGACTTAGAAAAAGTGTGTGCCATGATGACTTGGCCAGGACATAACCATGCTGACTTGGCTCTTGTCCAATGACTGACACTTCTAACACCCTGTGATGGGGTGGTAAGATCCTCTCATCCTACAATGGGAAGATGATCTCATATGGGACATCCCACAATGGGATGGTAAGACTATCTAGGACATCCTGTGACAGGATAGAGAGAGCTCCCAAGATGGTAAGATCCTCTTGTCTTGTGATGAGATGATGATCTTATATGGGCCATCCTGTGACAAGATGGTAAGATTCTCTAGGACATCCTACGACAGGATAGAGAGAGCTCCCAAGATGGTAAGATCCTCTCATCCTATGAGGGGATGGTGATATTAGATACAACACCTGCGATGGGGTGGTAAGATCCTCTCATCCCGTGATGGGATGATGAGTTCAGAAGGGACATCCTGCGACAAGATGGTAAGACTCTCTATGAAATCCTATGGCGGGATAGAGAGAGCTCCTAAAATGCTTTTGATGATGATGATGCTTTTGATGATGATGATGTTAATGATGATGATTTTGATGATGATGATGATGATGATTATGTTTTTGATGATGATGATGTTCTAGAAGTCACATGCCGATGTTGTTGATGATGATGATGCTTTTTACTGATGATGATGATGCTTCATGATGTTGATGCTTATGTTCCATACTGATGACGATGATGCTTCATGATGTTGATGCTTATGTTCCATACTGATGACGATGACGATGTTCCATGTCGATGATGATGATGATGTTCCATGTTGATGTTGATGCTGATGTTTCAACTGTCACAAGTTGTTGATGATGATGATGATACTCCATGCTGCTGCTGATGATGTTCCAAAATTCACATGTTGATGATGATGACGATGCTCCATGTTGTTGTTGATGATGTTCCATGCTATTGTTGCTGATGATGTCCCATGCTGATGATGATGACGTTCTAGATGCATGATGTTGTTGTTCCAAAACTTCCTATGATATATAGATTCACCAGTCAGTTGTACAATTGGTGTTGTTGTTGATTTTGTAGACCTTCCTTGTTAAGAGGGAGTGTTAAAGAAATGCAACTTCATAAGATATTGCTTTGTATTTTTATTGTACTTTTATTATTCCTTGTCAGAGAGATGTCCTTGATGTAATTGGTTATGTAAAAGTCTTGAGGTAAAACCTCTATTGTAAGTCGGGTTAGTAGTACCCATAAAAGTATTTTATAAATGTTATTTTGAGTCTTCCTTGGTAGGCCGACCCTGTTTTAGAGCAACAGGCTGACCTAGTTAAGTTAAGATGTCACTCACTTGATGAGTATGAATAGTTGAGGCACCTCCCTAATTTAGACACATCTCTCAAACAAATAAGTGCGCAAGAGAAAGAGTGAGGAGGTTCATTGGAGAGAGGAAATTCTTGGTCTTATTCTTGGGGTTGTTCATTGTACTTGGTCAAATTCTATATTGAGGAAGTTTTGTTGGGTTTTCTTCCCCAAGAGGGTTTCATAGGATAAATATATGTGTTATTTTGTCTTTTTGTGCTTCTCTTTATTTAAACGAACGTATTGCTTATGGTTATGATGTTATGATGCTAAATGTCTAAAGTTCTTATGTAACCATTAAATTATTAAAAAAATTGAAGTGCTAAGTGTAACACCCTATTTTTTACCCCAAAATGCAATTATGTAATTATGATGGAAATGGCTAGAAGGAAAACATGAAAGGTCCACATTGACCAAAATAATATAATTATGTACATTTTACATTTAATATAGCACACGACTATTGCAAACCAAGAAGGACAAAGAAGAGATTGTGGGCTATTTGTTATCTCCCAAAATAAAATTATTTTGACAGTATGAAGAATTTGCTTATGTAATGAAAGATCTGAGGATGCATAACAAATTGAAGGTCTTTGTTTTTTATGTGGTCGAAAAATTTGGAAGTTTTAGCTTTTAGTGGCTTAGGCGAGGCTTGTAATAACTCATTAGCCACAGAAAAGCTATGTTTCGGCAGCTAACGGTTGAACGAGGGATAAAGGTAAACCATTGAAAGCGGCCCGAGCAAGTAGAATTAAATCAACACTTTCTGTGGCTGAGGCAAGATTTCAAATGACTCATTAGCCACCGAAAAGTGTTGCTTTTGGTAGCTTAGGGAGGAGACCAGAGGGCATGTTAATCGCCGAAAGCAAGCAGCAAGCGATATTAGTAAAGGTGGTTTCGATGGCTTAGGCGAGACTCAGAACAACTCATTAGCCACCGAAAGGTGATACTTTTGGTAGCTTATTGAACAATTCAATGCAGATTTTAATCGCCGAAAGCAGGAAGACACGTGTCGAAGAAAAAGTGCTTTCAGTGGCTTAGGCAAAGGCTCGTACATTTCATTAGCCACTAGAAGGATGGGTTTTCGGTAGTTAAACGGGTTTTTTGGCGAGGCCACTATCCACCGAAAGCAGGATTTCACTGCGAAGCTGGGATGACAGTTTCGGTGGCTTAGGCGAAAGGGGATAGCATTTCATTAGCCACCAAAAGCTATCTTTTCGGCAGTTTGTAGAGAAATTTAGAAAGATTGTTAACCACCGAAAAGACAAAATAGGGAAACGTTTATAAAACAGTCAAATCACACCCCGTTAGCAGGATGAACAATCAGTGGAGGGCGTGACAAACCACCGAAAAGACTTGAGCTTGCATAACCGCATGTGCAAATAAGCTAAAGAGGTCATTATAAAACTGGCAAAGGACTGATAGGATTGGAAACCCTCAGTTTGCTTCCACCTGTCCAAAAGAACAGCAAAAAACCCACTGAGTATCCAGGCCGATGTGTGATATGATTGCTTGGGAAAGGAGATCAAGAGGACCAACTGCTGCCATCACCTTATGATCTCAGCATCCATCATGACAAAACAAACCCTCATAATCAGTGCCAAAGGACTCCAACACACTTCACTCTCGAGCTTGTCATTCCTCTCCACCAGGAAAACCATCTCTGAAGGAGCAACCTGCTAACACACTATATACAGAACTGAGAATTATTTTGCAGGTACCCAGGAGAGGCACTCATCAAGATGAAGAAGGGAGGACCTGCTCTCAGGCAGGAGCTGGGTGATATCAGTTATTTGGAAGCACATCTAGAGGTCTATAAACTCTTCCAAGAGGTTAGCTGCTACAAGTTTTGTGAAAAGATACAAGGCTCCCATCAACAAGTAGTTGAGGTGTTTTCCCTCTCATTTGATGGTTCAAAGGCAGTTATAGGCAAGGAGGAATTTCACATAGATGAAACCCTAATCACTGAAGTAACTGAACTCCCTTGCACAGGAGAAAAATGGTTCAAGACCACCATACCAAAAGATGTAGAATTCAAGGCTTACCTAAAGCCTGAACATAGAGGAATGGTGTGGAAGAAGAGTGTGCCATCATCCTGGTTGGAGGAGAGGTGGCAACAACTGGTGAAGGCCATTGTGGTTTACCTAACCTGTGAAGGAAGATATAACAGATCCATGATCTATCATTTCAAGATAATGAACCACTTCATAGGTAAAATCCCACTCAATTTTCCCTTTTACTTACACAAAAGTTTGGGAAAGATGGCACACCAAGTGAAAGCCTAGCCAACCAAGATTGCTGGCAGACTATCTCACCATGGCCTTATCCAGCTGTTGATCTAAGAGTTGCTGAAAAGAAGGAATATGGCATGGCCCTATTTTCTATTTTGGAATGGATTTGAGACAGGCCTTCAGCCAGAAGAGAAAGGAAAATCTCCTACCAAGAAGTCCAGCACACCAAGGAGTGGGAGAAGAAGGAGGAGGGCCATATCCCCAGTAGCAGCAGCACAAAAACCTCCCTCTTCTTCTAAGGCCAAGAAGGTAAAAAGGAACTTGGACTTCAGTGAGAAGGGCTAGGAGGTTGAAACACACAAGAAGAATATTCTAAATCTACCCTACTTAGATTCTGAAGAGGAGCAAGAAGAAGATGCAGACCTAGCTCTGCAAATTGTACCAGTGGCTGAAGCACTACCCTCCCCCACACCAAAGGAGTAAGAAGAACCAACAGAGAGGGCTTCCTCCAGTAATCCTAAAACTCAAAAGATCAATCAAGTACTAAGGCAAATTTATGAGATGGAGATTTTGGAAAGAGAAATAAAGAAGAATAATGCTGCATTGGCCAGCAGAAACAAGCTGCTACATAAGTCTTACCTGGAGCAGAGAGAAAGATATATTTTCTTAAAGAGGTTGAATACAAGGTACCTAAAGGACAATACTAGATTGTACATGATGATTAGGCTCCAAAGACTACAACTGAAGGAAGCTAAGGAAAACCCTAGCAGCCACCCCACCTTGGAAACCCTAGCTGAGGCTACTGTTAGCCTTCATCCTCCAGAGACCAACCAGGCTACTGTTAATCCTCCTAGCACAGAGCATGCTGAAGAAGAAAGCTGAGCAGACAGCCATAAAAGAACATTTTTGGGAAAACCCTAATAAATTTTGAAAACAGGGCTTTTGGTGGCTTAGGTGGATGCTGGGGCAGCTCATTAGCCACCGAAAGCGCGACTTTCGGTAGCTAACGATTCCGATGGTCAGGCCTCTTAACCACTGAAAGCAGACAGAGGCTTAAAATCAAATTTTGGCATACAGGACCAGTTTTGGGCGAATATAGGTGGCTCAGGGACATAGTCTTAAGATGAAGAGCGTAGAGGAAAGCATAAGAAAAAGGTCTGTTTCGGTTTTACTATGACACAACAACACAAAAGGCCACCAACATCTAGCTATCAGGAGAAAATAGTGGCTTAACTAGCAGAGGGCCAGTAGTAGTAGTTGTCAGCAGTTACCTCAGTTATCTGAAGGTTCATACAGTGAACTAATTCTTCAGTTAAGTTAGACAAGTAGTTAATTATGGTTTTTTAACCTAATTTGCAAAAAAACTATTATTTTGTTTATTTTTGTAAAAACAGATCCAAGTTTTCAGGATTTGTATATTTTGTAAAGGCTATAAAACCTAAGACTTATTTTATGAAAAAGGTTCGACTTCGGGGATTTATAGACCTATACTATTGTCAGCTTCTCATTTTTCTCATGATTGAATATAAGCTCTTTTGTTATCATTTGTTTAGCTTCCATTTCTGTCTTTACTGTGTTTATGCATGAATGTGTATTTAGGTTAAATTCAAGTTAATTAATGACTGATAGTTGTCATGCTATTGGCATGTTAATGTGATTTGAATTATAAGCACCATCCTTATCATGATTTAGCCATTTATATGCATCTGTTTTGTGTGTAAATCTGCCATCCTGATGAGTTCTCCATCCCTGCACCTTATTGTCAAACTTCTGAACAGTCGTAACTAAAAGCCTTGTAACTGAGTGAGTTTCATGCATGTCTTGAGAGTGGAAGGTCATATAGGTCACCTGACTTGATCCATATTATAAAACCCTAAAAACATTGTAAGTTACCAGGCATCCTCGAGCTGCAACCTAGAGGAGTTTCCTGGAGTGATAACACTATTATTCCACAATGGGAAGAGTGATTATCCTAAATCTAGTATTATAGGGAAAAAGGTGTTCAAACCCAAGTGTGCCATTGTCCAATTGTCCTTAGAAAAGGGGGATAAGTGCCCAACCCCATGTATTCCAAGTGGCTACTTCATATCAACCTTGGTGCCACTTGGCCAGTCTCAACCATACATATAAATAATGAGAGCTATCATGTTGTTCCATTCATTCCTTCATGTGAGATACAATCACTTTGTTATCAGACCTGAACCACCCATGGTTGTACCACCATTTCCAAAACCCCAACGTGGATTACCCTCATAAATATCAATAGAGTTTTTTCAAGCATTTGTAATTCATAGTCTCATTGGATGACATATTGCTCCCAACCTAGGAGATGCTAACAAAAACAATTCCCTAGTTCCAAATGGCTAAAGCAGGACAACTCCCATCTCAAGTAAAGTGGTATCCTCTAATTGAATTGGAGTATAGGTTTCTCCAAAGACTAATGGTAAGATAAAATATAATAGGTAGAGGCACAACAACAAGCAAAAGCAAAGAAAGAGAGAGTTCAAACCAACTCCTGTCATCAATGAAGCTCAAACCCATCGAGAGCAGCTGGATGAATGAGCTAGTAAGAATCATTCATGATGGGTAGAACTATAGAAGCATAAAGATACATTGTAGCACCAAAATAAAAGATTATTGATTAGTATTTATAAGAGTTCCTGCAACTAGTATGACCAAGTGCACCATTAAATTGCAAATACTACTTATGTATAAAACATGAAAGATGTGGATCGGAGCCATACAAAGAATAAAGGATCAGGTAGTTGTAGTAGGAACATGTCACCTTCTTGTGGATGGGTAGCCCCAGCTCAGGAGTGGCTCTATCAAAGAAAGATATGGCTTCATAGAGCCTATGATTGGGATCAGTTGGCTATATTTCATATAAGTTCATTATGTGTATAAATGTATGCTATTTATTTCTGAATTTATCAATTACTGCCATCACATGAATTAAATGTCCAATAATTTATGGCATTAGTGAACACTTTCTTGTAGGAATAACATGTAAAGTTTATATATATGGATGGACAGTTATACACATATTATTCCACTGTAAATTTTTACTTAAGAGAAATATAAAAATGAATATGATGGTTAGAGTAAATTCAATTAGTGAATTTAGTATCACATGGCCCCAAAGTCACCCTGACTTCACTCAGTATGTGACAATTTGGTATCAAAGCCCAGGTTGCAACACTGGGACTACATGGTCCGTATTCAAATTTTACAAGAAAAATTATAGGTTGAACAAGAAGTACATGATGAAATGCAACTGATAAAATACTAGGGAAAGCACGTTTAATCTTCCATGGTTTAGTATAGAAGGAATTTGTGGTCAAAGCTGTGAATTTAGTCGATTATGGGTGAAATTATGCATCTGTACCAAAAAATTGCATGTTATGTTAAATGATGGGAAATACAGTTTAAAGGGTCCATATCATATTTGATAAAATCAATGGCTCATATCCTTTTAGGTTGATGAAGGTGTTCAAAATTTATCTTCATAAGCACAAGGTTGAAAGAAAATCATTCATAACACGTGTCGTCACCAAAATCATTCAATCTCTCAAAATATGTTTGTCCAAACTACTTCTCTTCCGAGCCTGAAACTAGCAAATCATTTTATTAAGCACAAAGTTTTAAATTCCCGACCAGGATACCTAATCAACCTTGGAGGGTGCATATGGTTCAACAATGTCACATGATGGAATAAAAAGAAGTGACATGTCCTCGTCAAAGTTGCACGATGATCAACGTGGGGTAAGATCTTAAAATGGGAGATCCATGGTCCTTAATATTTCAAGAACCTAAAGGTGCTTGAGTGTTATATTAATAAGCATTAATATGAAAGGAAAACACTTTGGATGTCTGGCATGATTGCAAGAGTTCATGCTCAAAAAAGTTGTTTTCTTAAACCACTCCTTCTCCAAGCCTGAAACCATTTACCAATAGGAGGATGACATGGGTACATCACGGGGTGACACATGGGATTGTCTAATACCTCAAGGGAAATTTGCCACACCACATCAGCACCATTCCAAGTCAACATAATGCCACCATGCCACGTCATCACAATGCCATGTCAACATAATGTGATTTCAATAGAAATTCAAAAGCATTAAAATATATATAGAGAGAGAGCTGAAATCTTGTTTTGCTTATAACAAGAACACATTAAATCATAATTTGATGAGACTTGCGACATTTTGACGCCATTTTTGGAGGTGTCACGTCCCCACCCTTCTACAGAGAGAAGACGTGGCTATGTTGCTATTAACCTGGGCAAACTAGCCCCATGAACATGATATAAAATGGATGAAACTTAAAAACATACACAGATGTATAAAACATGCAATCTACAACGGAAGCATACACATTCAAGCATTCACATACATGCTATTCATACTCATAAAACAAGCAACGTTCATCATGTTAAATCATTTAACATGTTCATGATAATTTACAAAGAAAACACAATTGCAGAGTTAAATACAACAGTACTTATCTCGAGAAGAAACTTCCCTGCAACTAGCTATGTTGCTGCAACATTCCACCCAACCATAGGGCAGTGTGCTCTTTAGTCTCTCAGCATCATTGCCACCCCCCAAGCTGGGCATGATTTTCACAGGGAACTAGGGGACACATACTTACACACAACAAGGCCAAACACCCACAGTCAATCCAATAACCACATCGAAACATAGTCAACCCACTAACAGATGGATTCTTGGACTTACTCAACCAAGCCAACACAAGGATGCACTACACAACAAAATGCAAGTTCTAGGTATGAACCAAAAACATCATGGGAGCCAAAATTGACAACAATGAATGGGGATAACAACTTTGTGACCAAAATTGACTTCACATAACGTTCTTGGCTCCACGTGGGTAAGAAAATGACTCAACAACCACTCAGAAATTCATGGTGTCTTCTCCAATTCATTGGGAATTACCCAAAAAATGATTTCCAGCTTGGGAAAATGAAGAAAATGGCTACCCACATGAGGGAAACCACACACACAACAGATAAACATGAATTCCACACACAGGGAGCTCCTAGCGGCTTCAGAGAACCCCAACGTGGATGAATGATGGGTGAGAAAAATAAAATGCCCAGGAGCCCCTAATTGTGAAGGAAGAACACAACAGACCAAAAAAATGTGGAGGAAAAATAGCTCTCCAAGCTTCCACTGCGTGAGGAAATGGAGAACGCCCTGCATGAGGAAAAATGCGGCTGCCTCTGTGTGTGAAAAATAATCCGCTCCCCTCTTCCATGTGAGGGATAATGGGTGAGAAATCTCCCCTTGGGAATGCGTGTGGTCAAAGGCTGACGACCCTGCTAGAAATGATGACTGCCCACACCTCCCAAGCCCCAATGTAATAACTACCCAAATAAATCCTTGGAGAATTAAGTGGGTGGTTGAATAAGATAAGAAAAGTTGAGTAAGACAAAAAGGTGGCTGACAGCTAGATGGGTTCTTCTCTTGACACATGGTTTTTTCCCATTGGCTCAAGGTTTGAACATTCTCCCCCCCTTATCCTTAGGAAATCATGCCCCCATCTCTTTAATGTTGCATTGACATAGCTAGTTGTGGGTATTTAATTAAATTGCATATTTACATGATGTCCAAAATTATAATGTGCTGGTTAGCACAAAATACAATCGGCATCGATTTTAATCGCCGAAACATAAAATGATAAAATCAATGGTGGGGCTTTTGCATTTAGCTCCACACCATGATTAATCGCAATATTTACATCATATATATTTAATGCAAATGGGGTCAAAACTGGGGTATTACATTCCCCTCCCCCTTCAACAACACTGTCCTTAGTTCTCATCAAAACTGAACAAAAATGCTACCCTGGCACTAGCTCAGTGCTCTGCAAAATTAAACAAAAATGGATGTGCCAATCGTATGGCATCCTCCAGGTCCCATTTAGCCTCATTGGGATCGTGGTGCTCATTCTGTATTTTCACTTGTCCAATGGTACTATCTAGAACTCCTCCTTGGTCCCACTATGCGGTTGTCTTGTGTATGGACTCCTCTAAGTCCTTGATTGCATGCATCAGTACACACCACCGAATCTTTTTCCGGTCATGGAGAATACTTCTCCGCAGCTTGAAACATCTCCAATGTCCTTGGAAATCCAGCAATACCTATGCTCAATCCCCAAGCAATGAGTCAATTCCCACGTCAGATTTACAAGGTTTTTTAAAATTCATGGATGAATCACATGCACATGTATATCGACATAAAATTAATAAGAAGTTTCCAAGTGAACCAAATACTTATCTTGCATAAGTATATTCTTTTGGTTCCATAGGTGTCCGATTAGGCTTAATACAACCATGGCACTCACGACCCTGCCCCACCTCACACCTTGGTGTGCATTAAAGGGTAGCCAAATTTCTACAAGCCTCAGATCACTCAAAAATATCTTTCAGTCGAGATCTGACAGCTCTGCTTCAGAGCCTAAAACTCCTTCTAGGTTCTCACCAAGCTCGACGCCTCCTTTTCAGACACCACAACAATTAATTCACATGTCAGATTCATTCATATAAGGTGCAATCTATAACAAGATTTTCAAAACCATGGCTGCATCATATGCTCACGTGTATTTACATGAATCAACAACAACAACAGTTTGATAAGTAAACCAAATACTTATCTGTATAACATATCTCAACCGGGATCTAGTAGCCCTGCGTTAGAGCCCAACACCTCTCTAGGTGCTTAATGGAAGCTCTACTTAAGGCCCAGATCTTCCTCTTAGTGCTTAACAATGATCCGGCATTATTTGTGTAGCATCTCTCGACCGAGATTGGGTAGCTCTGCTCCAGAGCCTAACACCTCTTCGGGTGCTTAATCGCAGCTTTGGCTTAAGAGCCTAGCACTTCCTCCAATGCTCGCCAAGCTCAGGGACTTCCTTTCCATACAGCAAAATGAATCAACTCACTAGTCAGATTCATTTCTATAAGATGCAACCTTTAACAAGATTTTTCGAAAATCCATACCGCATCATATGCGTATGAATAATCATAGAAATCAACAAGGATTTTCCAATTAATCAAATACTTATCTGCGTAGAATCTCTCAACCAAGATCTAGTTAGCCCCGCTTTAGAGCCTAACACCTCCTTGGGTGCTTAATGATAGCTCTTGTCGTAAGGGCCTAGCACCTCCTCCAAGTGCTTACCAATGCTCAGGCACTTCCCTTCCAGACATCATAATACCTAGGGTTTATTCTCTTCACGGAGCCCCCACTCTCGTGACAGCCCCCTTACAGAGTGAATGTGTGCAGAGAGAAGTCTAACCAGATGTATTACACCCTGGGAATCCCCAGTGATGCATACCGGTGCCTAGCTGGCAGGGGGGGTGAAGCTATGTACTCTCGTACATCATTCCAGAGGAGTCATATCTCTCAAACGCATCCTCCCGAGAGCTATGTACTCCAGGGCGGACCACCATCATCTCACCTGCGTTACAAACAAGCATGCAGTTTATATGAGATGCCATTATAAAAATAATTGCAATTATAGGTTTTCAAACCTATTCCAGGCACATCCCTCTGAGAAGCTATGTATCCAAGTACATCCTTCCGAGGAGCCATGTACAACCAGTACATGTTTTCATCATCTCATCTGCGTTACATACAAGCATGCAGTTCATATGAGATGTCATCATAAAAATTTAATCATAGATTTTGAAATCTACTTCATGCCTGGATACATTTCCAATTATCAATTGATTAATTACATTTATAGTCAAATCCAAAATTTGAATTCACAATTCTGCTTCCCACAGAAAATAGGATTTTGTAATCATGAGATCGTCCTCATATTCTTTGGATTTTTCAAGTGGGGATTACTCATCCCTAACTTACAGATGTTGCCCAAAACCTGGACATTCACATACAACATGTCATCTTGACACCATTTTAGATCAGCCAAACAATTAATAATATTCTATTAACAACAAAATTTAAAATTTGAAGTTCAAAATCTATTATGTTCAAAAGTTAGATTTCAGTCATGAGATCCTTCTCATAGCACATGGCAGTTTCCTGCCTTGGTTGCAGTGGCTACAACTAGACTGCTCTACTCCGGTCATTCTACCTGCAGTCTTCAGGAAGGGCTATTTCCACATAGAACTACAAGTTCACATGCATGCTTCCTTAGCCTGTACATAGACTCAACTTTACCTGCAGAAATCCTTTTGTGAACCTATTGCAGCTGGAACAATTTCCCAAATTTAAAAAAAAATTTGGACACTCCTTTTAAATCTTGTATTGCTTGGATTTGTTTGGATTGATGAACTATGTTGTCTTCTGCTACGAATTTGGATCATGAGGTTGAATTGGGGTTAAGTGTTTGCCATTTTCGGGAGTTTGAATGACTATTTTTTGTTGGACTTGAACTTGAAATTTTGTTTTTCACTGTTGGAAGTCATTTGAACTGTAAATCGGTTCTCTACGCAAGCACCGTTGCGAAGATTAAGCAATGAACGTTCCGATACCTAGTTTTATTTTCGTCGATGCGCCTTCACCTGTTTTGTTTTCTTCGGACTATCGACATTTTATCATGGTTGGAGCATCAACCTTCTATATCGCCGCCGTTTCGGAGGACAGATAGAGAATGGGCCAATGGTTAGTTTTTCTTTCGCCGATTACGTGACTTTATTGGTTCAAACTTTGCTTGTGATAACCTTTTCTTTTTGCCCTCGGAGCGGTTTATGACTTTAATTGGGGCCGTAGTTCTTTTGTCTTCCGCCGTTGCGGCTCTGGAGCGGACTAACCATTCGACATGGTTTGTTTTGATTTTCACTAATGGTTTGATTTTCTCCGTTGTTTTCTATTATTGCGGAACCCTTAGGTTGTATGGCTCCCGCCGTTGCGGTTGTGCAGTATGCTATCTCTCCGACAGTTAGTTGGTCCATGTGCCGACACGATATGATTTAGTCCTCCAAGCCTCCGATCACTGATGTTCTTGGGTGGTCGCGGAGCCTTTAGTTTGTCCATCGCCTACCATTGCGGCTTCTCTTTGAACTGATCGTCCGATCCTATAGCTGTTTCGCTCGTCGATGGTTTGTTTTGGATTTCGCCGATATGTTTTATTTGCCGCGGAAGCCGTAGTTCTTTTGTCTTCCGCCGTTGCGGCTCTGAAGTGCACTAATGATCCGACTTATAGAGTTGCCGACCGCCGATGTTTTATGTTGACTATAGAACCCTTAGCCTATGCGGTTTCTGCCATTGTGGCATTTTAGTGAACTAACCACCCGACGTTTATGTCGTTCCGTTCGCCGACAAGGAGATTTTTCCACTCGATGCTATAGTATTTAGTCTTTCCGACGCCGATAGACTTAGTAGTCTCGCGGAACTCGTTGTCTGTCTGAAGCCCGCCGTTGCAGCTGTGAATAAGACTATCTTTCCGATGCTTTAGTGGTTTTTCCCGCCGGTAAGGGTTTTTCCCGCCTATTCTGTGTGTGTTTTTACCCTATCTTATGGGCAACGGAGGTTTCAGTTTCTTTTATCATTTTAAGGTTTTCACGATGAGAGTGTAGTATAGAGCCTCACTTTTATGATCAAATTTATTGTTAGTATGGTTTACGTTTGTTGAAAATATGCAGTCTGAATTAATGATGAATTTTTGTTTTAACTGCAGACGGACTTAGAAGATTCTTTAGACCTCAGTTAGATGATTACTGCTGCAAAGAAGACATAGCTGAAGGACAAAGCAGAAGGGAGTTGGTTGAAGAAATAAAAAGTAAGAAGCAGAGGTGTTGCTAAAAAAGAAGAGAGTGAAGATCTGAGAACAACAGGATTTTAAAAGGACCAATGGATTACTAAGCAGAATTGATAGCAGCAGAGGACCGGGCTTGGAAATGGCTCATCAGTTACCAAGCCAGTCCCTTTTTAGAAAGTGCTTGTAAATCTTAATCTAAAATGTAACGTATTGTACGAATCATGAGCACTCACAAAGGACAAAATTGTAAGATTAAACGGTTGGGGGAACCCCAAAGGTCACCCGGGGGGGCAACCCAAAGGTTTTGCTGTTTGTATAAATATAGGAGAATTAGAGGGAATAGAGGATGTTTTCCCAGATAGATTTGTGAGAATCTGATGTAAGAAGAACTATTTCCTTTTGCATAAAGAAATTACAAGTTTCTTGTTGGAGAAAGCTTTGTGGAATTTTTCAAATGCTGTGCCATGGATCTGTTGAATGTGAACTATTTCGTTTTCAGTCTTGTGTCCATGAACTGTGAGATCGTTCTAACTCTTTGAAGCTATGTTCTTGTATGAATGCTCTCTAGTTTATTCTATGAATTTTCCACTATGAGTAATGAAAGCTGTTCATAAACAATTGGCTATCTGGTTGTTCAAATATCTTTAAATGTTCATGTGTTTTGAAAGAAGTATTAGCTATCTGTTATTTTTCTTAATGCATGCGCAAAACACATTACTCATTAATGAATGATAATCTTGCTCCCTAGGGATAGGTTAGATAGTTAGTTTTAGTTTTCTTGCTGTGTGTGATTTAGATGCGAGAGAGTTTAAGACGAGAGGTAAGAACTTGCGCATCACATTGTGACCGCTCCTCGTATTCTCTATCAATTTGCATTCTTAGATAGGCACTTGCATCTCATACTTTAATATAAAACTAAAAGATACACGGTGGATCGGGCCGCAATTGGTAAAAACTTTTTATTTTGTTATTTGACCTACGGTAGCCAGACCATAAATCGGACGGATTCCCCATACCAAATAGTAATGGGCTAGTTGAGAACGTTTACTGGGGAGAATCCCTTGCTGTTGTTGCCTACGATTTTCTAGTCCTCAACAGTTTTGGCACTAGAAGGAGGGCCGCTAGTGCATGGTTGGCCGAGGAAACCCATTTCCTCGAAATTACTCAACCGGTAACAGTTCTGAGAGCAGTTTGTTTCCCAATCCAATTCCTGAAGAGAAGGGTAAAGAGCATTTGTATTCTGTCAATAACGAAGTAGTGATTGATTTGAGAAGACATACTAGGGCATATGTGAAGAAGATTGGAGGATTACTAGTTATCCCTGACTTACCCAGAAGAGAATATAAAAAGAAAGACCACCCTATATTGGAAGACTCAGTGTTGGTTGGAGATTTGGAAGAACTTGTAGAAACAAACTTAAAGGAAGTTGTACAACCTTTGAATCAGTTAGGCCCAGATACACCTTACGGTTCACCTGTTAATACTCCTGTTCATTCACCACCTCACTCTCCACCCAGACTCATGGCAGGCATTAATGCAAACCAACCACCCAACCCACCAAATCCACCACCTGCTTGGAAGGCTAGGTCACCTCTAAACCTGGCACCTCCTTTGCATGACTTACCTCAGGGTTTTGAGAAAATGTTGCCTAAGTTTGATCCCACTGAAAAGATTTTAGTAGATGATCATTTGCAAAGCTTCTACTTGGCTATAGAAGGGCTAAGGGCTGGAGAACATGAAGATGTAGTTTGCAGATTGTTTCCAAATACCCTGAAAGGAGCAACAGCCTCATGGTATTTTGCTTTGCTTGTAAACTCAATCCCAGACTAGGACAATTTTGAAAGGATATTCAGAAATAAATATGCAACCCAGAAAACTCACGCAGCTCTAATGAAAGGGTTGTGTGCTTTAAAGAAAGAAAGAAAAGAGAAAGTGCATAGTTTCACCCAAAGGTTTACTGCTTATCTTAAGAATTTTTCTGCAATTGATAAGCCTTCTGATAAAGTTCTGATCGAATACTATACTTCAGCTTTAGGGCCCGACTTGGCCATGTTTGCCAAGATGCAAGTCAAACCTACATTGTCAAAAACATATGAAGAGGCGGAGAGAGTAGAAGCTGAAAAAGAGAGCATAGAAGATTATTCTGAACAGTTGGGAGAAAAAACTTTTGGTAAGAAAGCCTTATTACTGTCTAAGCCTAAGGAGGAGCAATCACATGACTTTGAAGGAATATTGAAAATGATGCAGAAACTGTCTAACATAATAATAGATTTGGAAAAGGAAAAAGAGGCTCAGAAATCTTATAAGCCTTACTATAAAAGGAGAGAGGACAACTCTCAATCTAAACCTCCTCCACATAGTCCTGCATCAACGAACTTAACAGAGGTGGGTATGGATAACTTTTGCACCTTTCATCAACAGCCCCATTTTGAGAAAAAATGCCCTCAATGGATAAATTCAATGACATTAGTAATGAATTAGCTATTGGATTCTAAACTAATAGGAGCTGATGATGAGGAGGAAAAGGGTAATAAATCCACAGATAAATAAGAAGATAATGCTCTGGTTTTATGGGACTGTGTCTCACTTTTTGACACAGAAGACGAAAATTCACTGAAACAGGAAGAAATATTAGAAACAAATGGAACAACAAGAAGTCAAGGTTTGGTGAGTAAAGACAACTCAATACTTCCAAAGATTAAGAAATTTTGGGAGAAGATGAAGAGAATACAGAAGAACAACACAGATGATGAAATACCTAAACTTACCTTTAGCAGTCAAGATTTGAAACAAGTCAACATTGAAGACAAAGTGGGTAAAGTCAAAGAAGATCTCAAAGCATCTGAAGGACCAGAGGAAGAACTTCCCACCAACAACCAACCCGTAGAAGAAATTGTTGAAGCAAGTGTGGGAGGTAAGACTAGGTTTAAAACCCCACCATTCCTCCCGACTCTTGAGATTTTAAACCATAATGTGCACAATTGTTTAGTAGACTCAGGGTCATTTGTCAATGTTATGCCACTTGCAGTCTACAAAAATATTAATGGGCAACCTAAACCTACTAACTAGCAGGTTACTCAGTTAAACAGAACCAATGTGAAAGTAGTTGGAGAAATGAAAGATGTGTTGATTCGCTTATCTGCAAATAAAAAGATATGTCAGTACATTGATATTGTAGTAGCAGACATACCTGATGGCTATGGACTTATTTTGAATCAAGACTGGTCAGCAAGACTAAATGGGTATTTTGCTTCAGATTGGTCACACTTGTGGTTGCCTCAGAAGGGAAGTCCAAACTAGATTAAAATATTAAGAGAGCCCCACATGAAGCACAATGTTACACAATTGGAAGAAGAAAATGAACTAGTGAATTCTGTGTTGGGAAATCATCTAATTGAGCTAGAACCAGGAAACTACCAAGCAAAAGAAGCTAGCAGTATATCAGACACCTAGCCTGACCTCCTTCGATTTTCACGGGCTGATGAGATTGATTGTAAAATAGCAGATGTAGTTTTTTATTTAAGTACAGTAGAATTAGATAATGGTTAGGTCTTTTTCATTTTGTAGTCAAGCCTAGCCCCTTAAATTACAAGTTGCTAGATTTATAGGGGTACTCAGAGAACTAACCAGTTAGTGGTTTAGTTCTCCAATTTTATTTTTGTTGCTGGTTTTTTTTTCTTGATTATATTGTACATAAATAAATTGATTTGGTTGTTTATTTTTGGTTTACTTTATTTCTGTTTGTTTTAGTTAGATTTTGATTGATTTCAATAAAAGAAGCAAACTTTTGGTTGCATGGAGACCATTAGAATTCTGGAGTAACTAAAATCCTTGATTATAAGACTGTGTACTATTGATTTATCTAAAAGAATTTCTTCTAGTTCAGCAGTTTTCCTAAATGGCTATGAACACATTGAAGTCCTACTTAATCATTGTAAAATAACTCAGGATCAAAAGCTATGGAATACTATTTCGAGGCTTCACCCATCTCACATTTAAAAATGTCTTAGGGGGTGACAACAAAAGACCCATGGAAAGGAAGCAAGGTAAACAATATATTATATATAAATGATCCCATGCCAAGAATTGAAAGCCAAAAGGCAAATAAGAGTAAAAAAACTCCTAAGAAAGCAATAGGTACCAAAACAATGTACTGAATCATATAAGTACAAAATTGCCAAAGTTCTTCTCCATCCGTGAGCTGAAAATCAAATGCATCTCTCACACAAAAGGACACTATGGATAGAGAAGCCTGAATAAAAATTCAGAAAGTAAGGCATGCAGGAGGACTCAAATAAAAGGACAAAAGTACAAAAGCACAAAAAGTGCAAAATGGCATGGGATGAGGAACAAATGAATATTTCTGTTTACCATATGTTACAATCCTGTGGTGTCCAAGCTGGAAGCTACCTTAAGACAAAGGTAATAAATGGAACTCATATTCCTGGCCTCAAAAGAGTTATCTTGACTTTGAAATCCTGGTTTCCATTTTCCTAATTGGACTATCATCAATGATTAAAAGTACATACATTTGCCATTTCGGAAATCTAGACATCTAGAAGAATTCAACATGTTGGTTTTATTGTTAAACATTCTGTTACTTAAGGAAGAAATTGTCAAGAGATCTAGGTTCACTAGGTAGTCGCCAATTGTTGCAGCTGCAACAATTTCCCAAATTTAAAAAAAAATTTGGACCCTCCTTTAAATCTTGTATTGCTTGGATTTGTTTGGATTGACGAACTATGTTGTCTTCTGCTACGAATTTGGATCATGAGGTTGAATTGGGGTTAATTGTTTGCCATTTTCGGGCGTTTGAATGACTATTTGTTGTTGGACTTGAACTTGAAATTTTGTTTTTCGTTGTCGGAAGTCATTTGAACTGTAAATAGGGGCCGTAGTTCTCTACACAGCCACCATTGCGAAGATTAAGCAATGAACGTTTCGATACCTAGTTTTATTTTCGCCGATGCACCTTCACCTGTTTTGTTTTCTTCAGACTATCGGCATTTTATCATGGTCGGAGCATCAGCCTTCTATATCGCTGCCGTTTCGGAGGACAGCTAAAGAATGGGCTGATGGTTAGTTTTTATTTCTCCGATTATGTGACTTTATTGGTTCAAACTTTGCTTGCGATAACCTTTTCTTTTCACCCTCGGAGCGGTTTATGACTTTAATCGGGGCTGTAGTTCTTTTGTCTTTCACCGTTGCAGCTCCGGAGCAGACTAACCATCCGACATGGTTTGTTCTAATTTTCACCGATGGTTTGATTTTCGCCGTTGTTTTCTATTATTGCGAAACCCTTAGGTTGTATCGCTCCCACCGTTGTGGCTGCACAGTACGCTATCTCTCCGACGGTTAGTTGGTCCATGTGCCAACATGATAGGGTTTAGTCCTCTGAGCCTTCAATTGCCGATTTTCTCGGGTGGTCGCGGAGCCTTTAGTTTGTCCATCGCCCACCATTGCGGCTTCTCTTTGAACTGATCGTCCGATCCTATAGCTGTTCCGCTCGCCGATGGTTTGTTTTGGTTTTCGCCGATATGTTTTATTTGCTGCGGAAGCTGTAGTTCTTTGCGGTTTCTGCCATTGCGGCGTTTTAGTGAACTAACCACCTGACGTTTATGTTGTTCCGTTCACCGATGCGGAGATTTTTTCGCCTGATGCTATAGTATTTATTCTTTCTGATGCCGATAGACTTAGTAGTTTCCGGAACTCGTTGTCTATCTGAAGCTCGCCGTTGTGGCTGTGAATAAGACTATTCTGCCGATGATTTAGTGGTTTTTCCTGCCAAGAAGGGTTTTTCTTGCCTGTTCTGTGTGTGTTTTTACCCTATCTTATGGGCAGCAGAGGTTTCAGTTTCTTTTATCATTTTAAGGTTTTCGCGATGAGAGCATAGTACAGGGCCTCACTTTGATGATCAACTTTATTGTTAGTATGGTTTACATTTGTTGAAAAGATGCAGTCCTAATTAATGATGAATTTTTGTTTTAACTGTAGACGGACTTAGAAGATTCTTCAGACCTCAGTTTGATTATTACTGCTGCAAAGAAGACATAGCTGAAGGACAAAGCAGAAGGGAGTTGACTGAAGAAAGAAAAAGTAAGAAACATAGGTGTTGCTAAAAAAGAAGAGAGTGAAGATCTGAGAACAACAGGATTTTAAAAGGACCAAATGGATTACTAAGCAGAATTGATATCAGCAAAGGACCGAGCTTGGAAATGGCTCATCAGTGGCTCATCAGTTACCAAGCTAGTCCCTTTTTACAAAGTGCTTGTAAATCTTAATCTAAAATGTAACGTATTGTATGCATCATGAGCACTCACAAAGGACAAAATTGTAAGATTAAACAGTTGGGGGAACCCCAAAGGTCACCCGGGGGGGCAACCCAATGGTTTTGCTGTTTGTATAAATATAGGAGAATTAGAGGGAATAGAGGACTTTTTCCGAGATAGATTTGTGAGAATCTGATGTAAGAAAAACTATTTCCTTTTGCATAAAGAAATTACAAGTTTCATGTTGGAGAAAGCTTTGTGGAATTTTTCAAATGTTGTGCCATGGATTTGCTGAATGTGAACTATTTCATTTTTAGTCTTGTGTCCATGAATTGTGAGATCGTTTTAACTCTTTGAACCTATGTTCTTGTATGAATGCTCTCTAGTTTATTCTATGAATTTTCCATTATGAGTAATGAACGTTGTTCATAAAGAATTGGCTATCTGGTTGTTCAAATATCTTTAAATGTTCATGTGTTTTGAAAGAAGTATCAACTATCTGTGATTTTTATTAATGCGTGCGCAAAACACATTACTCATTAATGAATGATAATCCTGCTCCCCAGGGATAGGTTAGATAGTTAGTTTTAGTTTTCTTGCTGTGTGTGATTTAGATGCGAGATAGTTTAAGACGAGAGGTAAGAACCTGTGCATCGCATTGTGACTGCTCCTCGTATTCTCTATCGATCTGCATTCTTAGATAGGCACTTGCATCTCATACTTTAATATAAAACTAAAACATACATGGTGGACAGGGCCGCAACCGGTAAAACCTTTTTATTTTGTTATTTGACCTACGGTAGCCGGACCGTAAACCGGACGGATTCCCCATACCAAACAGTAACATGCTAGTTGGGAACGTTTACTGGGGAGAATCCCTTGCTGTTGTTGCCTGCGATTTTCCTGGCCTCAACAAAACCTCCTGCAGTATCCTGCAAGTCCCACAAAAGATCGTAGATCTATTAAATTTCTTGGAGCAGGCCAACTCATCATGGCCTCAATCTTTTCAGGGTCTACATATATTCCTTTATCTGAGATAATGTGACCCAAATAATGAATTCCATATTCGTAGAAGTCATAGTTGCTCAAATTTGCATACAGTTGATGGTTCCTGAGCAATTTTAAAATCATCCTCAACTGTTCCACATATTTTTCCTCATCCTTTGAATAAGTAAGAATGCCATCAAGGAAAACAAGAGAAAACTTTCCCAAGTACCTGCTGAAAATATTATTCCCGAGGCATATAAATGTAGCTGGTGCATTTGTGAACCCAAATGGTACCACCACGAACTCATAAGATTCATACCTTGCTCCAAAGGTTTTCTAATGAACATCTTCATTCTTGATCCTTACCTACTAGTCACCAGACCTTAAGTCAATCTTGGAAAACACCTTCGCTCCTCTTATTCGATCGAAGAGGTCATCAATTCTAGGCAAAGGATACTTGTCCTTCACAGTGAGTTTGCTCAGCTACCCATAATCAATACACAACCAGAATGTACTATCTTTCTTTTTCACAAACAGAAATGGTGTTCCCCAAGGAGACACACTTGGTCTGAGGTACTTCTTTTCCAACAACTCTTGTAGTTGCATGTTCAGCTCTGGCAGTTTTGTTTTGTTCATCCTACAGGATGTCTGGGACACTGGTGCTGCTCCAGGTACAAGCTCAAAGGTAAAATTAATGTCACTCCTTGGAGGAAGCCTTGGAATTTCATCAGGGAGAACATTCCCGAATTCCTGTAGCATATGAAAGTCCTCCAACCTAGGAGTATCATACTCTACTGCCTCCAAGACATTAGCTACATACACTCTGCAACCTTTCCCATAGAACTTCTTCAGCTGCATTGCTGAAGACTTCCTTCTAGAGATCACTTTTGGAATTCCTTTCACAACCCTTAGGTTTCCTTCTTCATCCAAGCGCTCAAAAGTCTTGTTGTAACAATCATGCTTTGCTCTATGTGCTTCCAACTAATCCATTCCATTGAGGACATCATATAATCCAAGTGGTAGAACATTCATTTATGCACATGTGAGTAACCCATCCATGACCAATGGACATTTCATTACCACCTCACTGACATCCTTTTGGATTCAAGTGGCTAGTTGGACTAACCATGATCTTCTATGCTTTGATTCCTTCAAAGTGCACATCTCAATAATTCCAGGGGTGATATAGCTGTGAGTCGATCTAGGTTCGATCAAAACATAAACAGTATGTTCAACAATCTCACCATCAACTTTCACCACAATTGAGTTATGACCCTCCTGGTGGTCTTCTAACATTGCATAGATTTTAGGAATGATCCTTGCTTCCTGACCCATAGTTTCAGCTTCTTGGGTGCTAGGGACTTGACCTTCATTCCTATTCTCAAGTGGACAATACCTGCGCAGATGGGGTCCTTCACATCTCCAACATTTGAGAGGTTCCTTTGGATTTTTCCTCATCACTCTGGTCGGATCAATCACAGCTTATGATGGATTCCTTTGCTGCTTCAGGAGGTGAGAAGGTTTAAAACCTTTCTTCCTTGGGTTAAGCTTCTCATTCTTCTCGTGGGAATTTATGCTACTCCCTTCTGTCATTGTTAAGTTATGAACAGAGTTTAGCTACCTTTGGAGATCTTCCAAACTCTGTGGCATGGCTATAGTCAACTGGTTTTGCTCTACCAAAGCCTTGACCAACCTTTTATTTTCTTCTTTGCAATCTTGGAACTCTGCCCTCAGGATTCTTATGGTTGCTGCAGCATCTGGGGAACTCTCTCATTCCCTTTTCCCAACAGCTTCAGTTCCATGACCTTGGATATTGTTAGTTGTCCTTACATACCCTTCCCCATGTGGACAAATACGACGCAAATGGGGTCCTCCACATCTTCAGCATTGGAGTGGCTTCTTGCCCTCTTGTCTTTTCCCCCATAAGCATCTTTCCCGTGTCCACAGGAATCATGTGCATCATCCATGCTATTAATTTTCTTAGCGTTGATCTTCTTTGACCTCCTTGGTCAGACCAAGATCAACTCTTCAATCTGCACTATGACTCTGCAAAATGTGTTAACAACATCATTTGTTAGTCAATCTCTGAAATTCAAACAATTACTTACCAATTGCTTCTTGCAAGCATGAACGGTCAATGTGCCTTTCATCGGGTTGGGTAAGTTTAGCAATTCTGATAATTATCACTCCTTCTTTCTATAGTCTTCTTTTTGCAATGATGACTGTCTCAGAGGGACAACGGGGGTTAAGGGGTATTCCCCCTTGTGGCTTCCGCCACTGCTTTTTTTTTTTTTGTAAACCTTTTATTTTCGTGCAATCTGGTGCATAAGATCACTGTCATTTTCACCTTTTTGGTCCCTGTAAATCCCACTGAAAACCTACAAAAATTCTCTTTTTTTTGGATCAAATCAACTTTTCCACCCGATCGGCAAACTCACCAAAGTTTTCTGACATGTCGGCTCGACTCACCTTTTCCCTTCCGACGCGTTGACAAAACTCAACATTTCTTTTCAATAAAAAAAACTCGTCGTTTCCTTGCGATGAGTCGACAGAACTCGCTAAGTTCATCCGACGTATCGGCAATCTTTCCTTTTTCTTGTCGATTGGAAAAATCATCAAACTTTTCTGACGTATCAGAAAAACTTACCGAGTTCACCTGACATGTATCGGAAACACTTCATCTTTTCATTTCGATATGGGATTTTTGACACTCAGACAATTTTTTCAAAAAATTTCTTTCTTTCCTCGGCATCGGAAAAACTCATCCGAGATGCATCGAAAAACTTATCCCAGATGCATCGGAAAGCTCATCGGAGATGCATTGGAAAATCATCCAAGATGCATCGAAAATGTTATCCGAGATGCATTAGAAAGCTCATCCGAGATGCATCGAAAAACTCATTTAACTTTTCCGACGTATCAGAAAAACTTACCGAGTTCACCTGATTTTCACCACTTAGAATTTTTTTGAACAATTTCTTTTTCTCTTATTCTCGTCCGCTCAACATGCCATCGGCTCAACTCAGGCAATTTAACCGACACTGTATCGACAAAACTCAGCCAATTGAGCCGAGATATGAAAAATTTCAAACACTTAGGAAAATTTGGAAATTTTTTCCTGTCTTTCTTATTTTTCCCTTGCTAACCAGAGGGTAATATTGCCTCTGTCACTGCTCTTCATGGCCCATTGAGTCCCATGCTACAACGTGAGCTCTAATACCACATTGTCACGTCCCCACCCTTCAACAGAGAGAAGACGCGACTATGTTGCTATCAATTCGGGCAAACTAGCCCCATTAACATGATATAAAATGGATGAAACTTAAAAACATACACAAATGTATAAAACATGCAATGGACAATAGTATCATACACATTCAAGTATTCACATACATGTTGTTCATACTCATAAAACAAGCAACGTTCATCCTGTTCAAGCATTTAACATGTTCATGATAATTTACGAAGAAAACACATTTGTAGAGCTAAATACAAGAATACTTATCTCGAGAAGAAACTTCCCTGCAACTAGCTATGCCACTGCAACGTTCCACCCAACCATAGGCCAGTGTGCTCCTTACTCTCTCAACATCACTGCCACCCTTGAGCTGGGCATGATTCCACAGGGAACTAGGGGACACAGACTTACACACGACAAGGCCAAACACCCATAGTCAATCCAATAACCACATCCAAACACAGTCATCCCACTAACAGATGGATTCTTGGACTTACTCAGGAAAGCCAACACATGGATGCACTACACAACAAAATGCAAGTTCTGGGTATGAACCAAAAACATCATGGGAGCCAAAATTGACAACGGTGAATGGGGATAACAACCTTGTGACCAAAATCGACTTCACATAACATTCTTAGCTCCATGTGGGTAAGAAAATGGCTCAAAAACCACTCATAAATTCATGGCGTCTTCTCCAGTTCACTGGGAATTACCCAAAAAATGATTTCCAGCTTGGGAAAATAAAGAAAACGACTGTCCACGTGAGGGAAACCGCACACAAAATAGACAAACGTGAATGCCACACACAGGAGGAATCTCCCACCGGCTTCAAAGAACCCCAACATGGATGAATGATGGGTGAGAAAAACGCCCAGGAGCCCCCAACCGTGAAGGAAGAACACAACAGAGGAAAAAAGTGTGGAGGAAAAATAGCTCTCCAAGGTTCCACTGCGTGAGGAAATGGAGAACGCCTTGCATGAGGAAAAATGCGACTGTCACTGTGTGTGAAAAATAATCCACTCCCATCTTCCATGTGAGTGATAATGGGTGAGAACTCTCCCCTTGGGCATGCATGTGGTCAAAGATTGACGGCCCCGCCAGAAATGACGACTTCCCACACCTCCCAAGCCCCAAGGCAATAACTACCCAACTAACTCCTTGGAGAATTAAGTGGGTGGTTGAATAAGACAAGAAAAGGTGAGTAAGGCAAAATGGTGGTTGACAGCTAGATGGGTTCTTCTCTTGACACATGTATTTTTCCCTTTGGCACAAGGTTTAAACATTCTCCCCCCCCTTATCCTTAGGAAATCATGCCCCCATCTCTTTAATGTTACACTGACATAGCTAGTTGTGGGTATTTAATTAAATTGCATATTTACATGATGTCCAAAATTATAATGTGTCGGTTAGCACAAAATACCATCGTCATCGATTTTAATCGCCGAAACATAAAATAATAAATCAATGGTGGGGCTTTTTCCTTTAGCTCCACACTATGATTAATTACAATATTTACATCATATATATTTAATGCAAATGGGGTCAAAACCGCAATGTTACAGGAGGCTACAAAATTTACATTGAGAGACATCGCAATCTTAAAGGTGTGTATCCTAAGGATGGATGGGGGCTCGGTTGAGGCCCAAATTGTTATGGTGCAATCATGATCTATACACAGATAAATTTGAAGCGTTGAGGTCAAATTCAAAAATATGTGAAGTCGGGAGGTGAAAGAAGGCCAAAATCTACTAGTTGGCTACAAAAGGTTGTTTTTTGAAAACTTGGAGGAGACAAAAGGGACCTAAGAACTCATAACCAAAAAAATTATGATTTCAACATTTTTTCTATTCATCAACCCAAACAACTTTGCTTAGAGGGAAATTTTCCAAAAATGCTTAGTTTGAGAGAGAGCAGTTTTCAGTGAAAATTGTCTAGAAAAAGTGCAAAAAATAAAAATTGATGATTCCACAATTTCATAAAATTTGATGGGATCATCGTATTTGAGATGTGAGTGTATGGGAACTCACTATCATATTGGCCATAAATCTAATTAAAATAAAATATTTTAAAAAATTACTATCATCAAATGGGTATTTTCCAAAATTTCTCATTATACATGAAATTCTTTACAAAATTATAGAAAATGGTTTACTTAACATATTGGTTGCAAGATCAAATTGCAGATATCAAGTATAGAGCACAAGAGTGGGTATTCTAAGTTAGCTATAGGAATGAAATAGTACTGTGAAAAGTGCTAACTTGGGAAAATAGGTTATGCTGATAAGAGAGTATGTGGGAGGTAAAAGGGACTTAGTATGATGGTATGAACATCATAGGTGCACTTTCACATTAGTGTGGAGGCACAATGGAATGCGTCAAGTATGGTTCAACTACACAATGAATAACAACGAGGATAATTGTCAAAGCATTTTAAACCTAATAAAAGAGTTCTATGGTGGTATATAAGCATGGTAGATGTAGGATTGACTTGGATGTTTGCAGAAGCATCAAAATGATGCTTGCATAGTTATGTGAAGGTGAAATTGAAGAAGCAATGCATGGCAAAAGTGTTTGCCAACAAGCAAGTCAAAGGAATTCTCCAAGGAGGGCTAAGTATTGGATATTGTGATGAAACTATTGATTTGCAAGGATACTCAATGATGCAAGTGGGACATCACTTAATGCTAAACATGAGGAATTAAGAAGGGATTGATGGTACCTCAGTTAAGTGCATGTCATGTATTTATCATATTCAAAATGTGCAAAAAGGTAGTGCAAGAAGAGACATCAGAGCTCTTGGTTGTTGAAGCTGAAGTGATATGAATCATACGATAGTAGTGTGATGGAAATGATACAAATTAGGCATAAATAAGACTGAAAGGGATTGTATATCCTGTGTAAAGGATGACTTATTAAGTGATTAAGGATGATATTGCATTATCAAAGAATGCATATAATGCATTGATTAAAACCTTATGCAATATAAATTACACAAAATAAATTGAAGCTAAGAGATGTCGATCTCTTTGTTGGTGTAGTTGTTATTTGATACAATAACATAAATACTAGTAGAGGGGTGAGAAATACTAGCTTACATAAAATGGTATTTGTATGCATAAAAGAAGGGTGTAAATTGTAACCCTTGGGATAGAGAAAGAAAACCATGTAATAAATGTTGCAGAGCATGGGGGGCACAATGTATTTACAAGAAAAGGACCATTAAAAAGGCTTGGATGGTAGAGGGAATCTACCAAGAGGAAGAGTGCAGGTACCCCATGGATCAAAGGGGTGAGCCACCATAATAGATAAGCTTTAGGCATGATAGATAGAGTTGTAGGATATGAACCAACAACTTATGTGTAAATAATGTGAAGTGAATGATGAACTTCAATTCACTTGGAAATAACTATTAAAGGAGTAAGACACTCCATTATGTAGATTTGTCTTGTGAGACATAGTTTGTGGCACAATAGAATTGGACAATAAATTTTCCAAGGAATGCATGGAAAAACTATAGAATTGGATAAGGTTTGAAGCATATTTGGATAAGAAGATGTCAAATTGGGCTTGGCTAGAATTGATTGAGAGAGTTAGAGTAGTAGCACTTGGAAATGGGTAAAATGCAAAGGTGACCCAAAGCATCAAATACTTTGCAAGGACAAAGAGAATTGGGTGCACCACTAATGGTGCTTGTGGGAAACAAGGCAGAAATATGAACAAGGGAGATTTCCTCACCATAAATCTCTATTTTGTTCCTAAAATAGAACTATATATTTTTGAAGTGGCAAGTATAACTCAAGTATGAATTAATTATTGCTACTTGGGTGAGAATATTATATCTCATTAACTATTGTGTAATTGGCAGAGAGGCCATGGAAGAGATCAATTAAGATGTGGAATCCTATGCTACAAAGAGGAATGGAAAGGGAGAACTTCCTCGACACTCCTTTTTGCATTGTTTATGTTTCTTTATGATAAAAAAGTAGCTATATGTAGATGGATTTATGGCATAATAATGAAAGAGTGTAACATAACCGGAATGCATGTATGTGATATTGTATATGGTTTGTTATGGGCAATGAGTATGTCATGATAGCTAAACATGATTTATGATGTGTTGCATAACCAGGAAGGGTTAAGAACATGGTAGAAAATGTTGATGATGCAACTGCTTGTCAAGATAAATCTCACATTGAAAGAGAACAATGAAAGAACTTGTCAAGAGGTTGATGGAGGGAATGATGTGATTTCCCATGGAAGCTTTAGTTGATCAAGTAACATCCAAGGCGTGGATGGAAACCATACAAGTATGGAAATGATCAGGCATATGTGGCATGAGTATTAAAAGGAATTGGGTAAGACTTCCTTCAATCATGCTTAATATCTTTACTCAATATGTTCATGACAACATCTGAATGCATGTATGCTATTGATACGCAATTGAGATAAATGCAAAAGCCCCATATATGAAAATATATTCCAATATTTTTGTACATTCATGATTTAGTGTGACATGATTGAATGGTTAAAAGTCAATAACCATTGCAAATGAGTATTATACTCATGCTTGGAAAACATATGCCATGTGAGATAACCATATTTGAATCCATGTATTTTTAAAATTGGGAAGGCTATAGTGCCACACAAGTATTCAATGACCTCCTTGCTTGCGATCGAAGTCTTGGACTACAACCTCTTTCTCAACACTAAAGCACACTAAAGAAGTATATTCTTGGTGTTATGTTTGCCAGTTTGGGCTGAAGAAGAGGGCATCCAGATGATCAAACAAGTAATTGTGAGGGGTTGGATGATGTGTGAGGTGTTGTTTGAGTTTTTCAACTTAGCATGGAATATCATATGAGTTGGAAGTATGATATTCTTGAATCAATGCAAGGATGCATTTAGTGAATATGCATAAGTAGATTATGTGAATGTGCATGTTGGCACATGTGTTGATTACATTATGAGAATGCTTGATTATATATGGTGAATGATATTTCATTAAATTTAATAATTTGATAGCTAAAAATTATTGAATTAGTGGTGTTATAATTCTGAGATCATTTCATGACTCAATGATAATGTAATAAAATTTAATTTCTGAAAACACTACTGATTGTTGGGTTGTTTGAGATTGTGTTAGGAGGACACATTGCAGGAAGACCACGAGATATGGCCTACAAGAGCTAAACATCAATGTCATGAATTAAAGCTATTTTCAATGCAATGAAAAGAAGAAGAAGAAGAAGAATAAAGTAGTCACATTGGATGGACTACAAGAATGCTATGTCAAAAGAACAATGCTTTATAAAAGAAAAAGGGGGGGGGGGGGTCTTGGATATGGAAATATGAATGAGCGATAAAAAATATGGGGACTATTGCTATTTCCATTGAAAGCTAAGTATTATGTGTGGAACTCATATTCTTATTAGGAATTTATTTGTGAAGACAATGATTTCCAATATTGTTTAATATATAAGAGTACGATTACTAATACATGTATGTTTATGTTTATGACATAGGTGGATGGTAAATCTACTTATCATGAGCCCTTGATGGAAATTATAAATGGAAAGGTTAGGACGGATGCCACTGTAAAGACACACGAACCCTGGCATTGTACTCTTCTTATGCAAGAAAGTCTTGGTGAATGGTGGATTGCTCGAGGGACTATCAACTTAGAGAAGGGGATGCCTAATCCTAGAGGGTAAGCGACTACAAAGAATAGGGAACTCTAATGAATATTCTATGAGTGATTCATAACATCTAATATCATAGTGCGGGTATTCCTTATCCATCCTATGCTGGAGCACTAGAATTGGATCGAGGTAACAATCTTAAGAGACTGTTAACCCAGAGAAAGGAGCTTGAGGGATTGTTAACTCAGAGAAGGGAGCCCCATTCCTTATGTTGTGCAAGCTGAAGGGGGATGAGTGCTATGGATTGTAACAACTGTAGAGGGCATGTCAAGAGGAGAATTGAGCTGAATTATTTCCCATGGAAACCTTGTGAAAGAAAAGAAATATGCATGCAGATAAATATTGGATAGAGATTTCCATACTTATTTAATGAAATGAATATATGTTCTTACATTTCTTTATTGAAAAATTACTATGGACTTTATGATTATCTCATAAGAAGGACTATGATATGCATACTTTATCTTAGTGATTGACATAGGTACAGGTGGATGATGATAGCCAACAATTATACCAAAGTACAAGGACCAAAATCACTATGACAAATGTTCTTGAGGAAGCAACTTGATAACTAAAGGATGTCATGCAACAGGATATTGTACATGTTCAAAATCATGTTAAACTCTGTCATCATATATATAGTGATGATGATGCACCACCGATGGTGCATAAATTAAGGGGGAGGGGTATTTAACACCCTATTTTTGACCCCATAATAGGAAATGGCTAGAAGCCAAACAAGAATGGTCCACTCTAACCAAAATAATGTAATTATGTATGTTTTATATTTAATATAACACACGACTACTGTATACCAAAAAGGACGAAAAAAATATGGGGGTATACCATTCCACAAGGGGGGGGAGTGATTATCCTAATCCTAGGATTAGAGGGGAAAAGGTGTCCAATCCCAAGTGTGCCACTTGTCCAACTCTCTTTATAAATGGGGGAAAAGTGTCTAAACCCATGTATGACAAGTGGATAGTTCATATCAACCTTGGTGCCACTTGAATAGTCTCAACCATGCATATAAATACTGAGAGCTAGCCCATTCTTCCATCCATTCCTTCATGTCAGAGATAATCACTTTGTTGTCAAAACTAAACTACCCATAGTTGTACCACCATCTATAGAACCGTGTATTGGAGCCATAAATATAAGAGAGGATTGGGTAGTTGTAGCAAGAACTCAATACCTTCTTATGGATGGGTAGCCCTAGCTCGGGGGTGGATCTGTCAAGGCAAGATATGGCTTGACATAGCTTACAGTTGGGAGGAGAGTCCTTGGTTTGCAATCAATTGGCTATATTTCAGATAATTTCATTAATTTGTATAAATGTATGCTATTTATTTCTGAATGTATCAATTATTTACATCATATGAATTAAATGTTCAAGAATTTATGGCATTGGTGAATACCTCCCCATAGGAATAACATGTGAAGTATATATATATATATAATGGTCAGAGGAAATTCAATTGGCATTTTCAGTATCCCATGGCCTGAAATTCACTGTGAGGTCATCGAATACATGACACTAACACTTTGCTTGGTTTGGATTATGTTAGGTTGATCTTCTCCACAACATGTTCGGATACAACCATAAGATATATCAACCTTCACTTAGAACAACTACAATACATGAAAGTCTCTAATGGAAAGAAAATAAGCATTCATGTGACAAATCCGGGAGGAGGGCTAATGTAGCTACATCAACAATGTAGCATTGTTAAATTATTATCACATTAAATAGATTTAAAATTCTAAAACAAAAACAAATTTAGAGTGAGTTATTTGCATAAACCATAAAAAATATATGATCATCTATGAATTACATAATCCTTTGAATTCATACATACATATAATGTTATTATCTCTCAGATCTGATTTTCACATATAAAAAGTGTTCTCTGTAAATAATGGGATTGGTGTGAGAAGGGATCAAAACATATAGTGAGGGGAACTTTCTTCATTTTCTTGTTTGTCCCCATAAGAGTGGTGGATGCAGATATGTAATGATCACATGCCTATCCCTAAGAGACACAAGCCATTGCACACAACTATTCGTAATAAGTTAATAACTAATTATTTAGTGATGTTGTTAAACTTAGTATTAGTATAATAGAAATATAATTATCCCTTCCAACAAATTGATGACACATTTATTGATTCTAGAGTTAAATATATCCATTTTCTTTAGGTCCATGTACAAGTGTTATGAAAGGTATGACTTGATTTTGAATAAACTCGGTGACGTCCCCATACATAAATCTAACCAACGAAGGGGAGATTTACGAATTATGGGATTCTAGAATTTTTCCCTATGGCATGATACAAAATTCATAAAGAATCAAATGCATGTGCAAATGCATACATAAAAATACACAACATAATAAACTCTATCCACACACACAACATGCACATACAACATATTCATCATAGCCATAATATAAAATCATTGCACATTTAAATGCAAAGAGAGTACATATATTTAAATAAAGAAGATCCAAGCAACTGGTTGTGTAAGAGTGATTTTCCACCCATTCGTAGGCACTTTGCCCAACATATACTCTTTCTGCTAAGAATCCACCCCCAAGCTGGGCTATCAGGCTATCAGGTGAAAGGAACTCCTGCAGGCTTCTCTCACTTAGCCCACAACCCATTCTGCTCCCTTGGTTATCCAAATTCCCATATAAATCCCTAGAAGAATCTCACTAAACCATCATGACCTTGGCTGCAACAATACTTGCCCCACACTGTTGGTTGTGGAGTTTGATCTTCCTGATTTAGTGATCTTATTATACAGTTGTGTTTATACCCCAACTTTATATGCTTTGTAGGTGGACTATACAAACCTCTCAATAGGGGGGCATCACCACACTCCCCGTAGGGGTCTGAGGGAAACACCCTCGAGAAAGGTGTTTCGAAGGCAAAGCCCCCAAAATAAAATTTTGGGTTATTTGTTGGCCAACAGTTTAGGGGCCCATGGTATTTTCCCATGGTAATCCCTCTTTAAAAGGAATGTATTGTAATAGGACTGTGTATTCTAGTATTGTGAAAAATGATCTATGTGATTGTGTGAGAGAGAATGTGAGAGAGTGAAGAGGAAGTGCAGTGGATGTGTTGCAGGTTGTATCCCTTCATTTTGCTAGACGATATAAAAAAAGGACTAGTATTTTTTGTGGACGCAGCCCATCTTGGTGAACCATGTTATATTGGTGTCTCTCCTATAACGTGTTTATGTGTTTTATATTTGCATCTTGTTTATTTTTATTGCTTTGCGGTCATGTTTTCTAACACCACACAACACCCTTCTGGGATTAGGCATCCCCTTCACCAATCTATAGTTCTCTTGGGCGAGCCATATTGTCAGGTGCTTCTGGTGTGTGCATAGAAGGATTCCAATCTAATATATTATGTTGGAGAACCACCTGTAGCTTTAATTTGTCGCTTCTCAAAGCATGCAAAAGTAACATAACTTGAAGGGGAAAGGTTCCTAGCTTTCTTAACCTCTATCCTCACCTACAACCATCTAATTTCTCATAATTCTGCAATTCAGTCTCTAGATTCAAATTTATGGGTAATGAACTTCAAAATGACAATTTCATGTAGTGTCTAAAATTGTTGGTAAAAAAATATGCATAATGAATAAAAATGGACAATGGAATCCAAAGATTAGAGAATAGTGGAAATACACGACATAACTTTTGAACATGCAATAGAAGACTATTACAACAATCATAGAAGTAGATTCATCTCATGCTTCCATAACTACATGAGAAGACTCCCCCCCCCACCAACCTCACAAATGCATTCAATGATTGGGTGAAATAGTAAAAGGAAGTAATTGCCTCATTCAAAGGACATGGCAGCAAACATATGAGTTCTAAGGTTGTCACTTTGAACTAGAAGATTTAATATCCCATAGGCCCCCTTTCCTCTTCCCCTCTAGTGGAATCATATCCCCCTAGTGCTCTTTACATAACCATATTGGACCATTATATTATTTTCCAACATAAAATTTACATAGCATTTCAATTTGGCATGATAAGTTGATCACACAATCCATAATTAAATAATTACATCATACATGCCTAGATATTCACTAGTCGGGCCTTGGCCCTGAGCTCCACACTAGGAATCCATACTAGCCTATTTACATCATTTACATGATTGTGTTTAATATATTACAATTCAAAACTGGGGTATTAAAATCCCCTCCCCCTTGGAATAACATTGTCCTCAATGTTTACTCAAAATCAAAACAAAAAAAACATATGCCTCCCTCATGGCATCCTCCAACTCCCATTTAGCCTCGTCGGGACCAAAGTGATTCCATTGCACCTTTACATGTATGATGGCTCAGTTCCATAGCAATGTTACCCTCCCATTGGGGATGCATAACGGACCTGTTTGGAATTCTCCCTCGGGTTCCACCTATATCACATCCCAATCAATCACATGGTTAGGATCATGCACATATTTCTTAAACAAATAAACATGAAAAATTACAAGCTCTAATATTAACAAGCAATATAATTCCATATGCAACCGGCCCTATCCTATCAAGCACTTCAAATGGTGGGGGCCCACAATATATTGGTGGCAACTTAGAACAACTTCCAAGATTCAAGGAACTTTTCCTTGACCACACTGAGGTAAACATAATACAAAACACAACATTCCATATGCACTATGTTTTTGTCTACATAGTTTTTTTTGTCTATCTTTTGTTGCTTTTAAATTCCGCCTACTTATTACAACTTCTTGTTCACTTTCCTTAAGCAATTATGGCCCAAGAACAATTATGTTTTCTGGATTATCCCAAGTCATGGGTGTCCTACATTTTTTGCCATATAAATCCTCAAATGGACTCGTTCCCAATGATGCTTTTTTCCCATTGGTATACACAAACTCTATCAAGTGTAGATAATCTTCCCACTTAGATGGTTTGTCCATCATATACACGTCAAGCATGTATTCAAGCGCCCAATTTACTCTTTTTTGTTTGCAGTACTAAAATTCAATTGTGTACCCAAATCTACAAACAAATTTTATAGAAATTAGAAGTGAACTCCCTATCCAAAAATAGGGAAACCCATGGAGTTTGAAGATTTACTTCATAAAAATATTTGCAATGGTATTTGTTTTATATGTGGACTTAACTAGAATAAAACCTGTTGCCTTAGTTAACTTACGATACCACCACCGCGATCAAGTCATGTTGTCTCAATGTCATTTACGATCTATAATAAAATCCATGGAAATCACTTCCCATCTCCATTTTGGAATTGGAAATGACTGCAATAAACATGTCGGGTGTTGATGCTCAGGCTTCACTTGCTAACATTTCATACATTTACAAATGTATTTAGTAATATATTTCTTTATTCATGGCTAGAAATATTTATTTATGGTTGTAGCAATTGTTTTATGGTATCATGGGTGACCTGAATATGGCATTTTATGGATTTCATCCATAACAATTCTCCTCAAATCTGCCACATTTGGAATATACATTTTATTTTTGTAAATAAGAAGTCCATTATCTACCACATGATACCCTGCATACTTCTTTTCCAAACTTTGATGCTGTAATTTTTCTATTATTTACACATATTGCTCATCTTCAACAAGACAATTAACAATAGGTTGTCTCGTGTCTGATTGTAAATTGCTCATGGTTTCCACGTGCATTGCATGCACATTTATATTGAGTGCATCAACCACTTTATTTTCTTTCCCTTTTATGTGTTTTGATCTCAAAATCAAAATCACATAAAATCTCCAACCATCTAGCTTGCCTAGCATTTAACGTTGGTTTTTGAAATAAATATTCCAGATGATAATGTTCTGTTCTCAACTCAAATTTATTGCCCATTAAATAATGTCTCCACTTTTTAATAAGTGCACTATTTCAATGAGTCCCAAATCATGGGTGGCATAATTATTTTCACGCTCTTTTAGCTTCCTTGAATCATAACATACCACATGATTTTCTTGCATGAGAAATCCTTTGATTCCATGTATACATGCATCGATACACACCACATAATCATTTTTTAGGTTTGCAATTTTCAGAATTGGGGCACTTGTGAGAAACATCTTCTATAACTGGAAGCTTTCTTCACATTTTTGTGCTCATTTTCATTTTATTCCCTTCTTTTGCAAAGAGGTCATGGGGCGTGTAACCTTGAAGAATCCCTCAATGAATCTCCTATAATAACCAGCAAGACCCATAAAAGATATTACATCTGTCACATTCTTCGAAGTCGGCCAATTCATGATTGCTTCAATATTTTTACGATCCACATATATTCTTTTCTCTGAAATAATGTGACCAAAATAATGAACTTATTTTTTATAGAAATCACATTTACTTAGCTTTGCACATAGTTGATGCTTCTTTGCACTTGCAAATCCATTCTCAAATGATCTTCATGTTCTTATTCATTCTTAGAGTAAATAAGAATGTCATCTAAAAATACCAACACAAATTTATCCAAACACTGGCTAAACACTCTATTCATTAGGTGCATGAAAGTAGTCAGCACATTAGTCAGACCAAACGATACAATTGTAAACTCATAATGACCGTATCACGTTTTGAACAATGTCTTATTTATGTCTTCCTCTTTAATTTGGACCTGATGGTACCCATACCTCAAGTCAATATTTGAGAATATGTTTATCGCTTTCATTTGATCAAAGAGATCATCAATTTGAGGCAAAGGATATTTGTTCTTCACTATGACTTTATTAAGTTGTTGTAATCGATATACATCCTGAGCATGCCATCTTTCTTTTTTCACAAATAACATGGGTGATCCCCATAGAGAAACACTTGTCCTGAGATATTTCTTTTCTATCAACTCTTTCCATCACATTTTTTAGCTCTAGTAATTTTGGTGTACTCATTTTGTAGGGTGTCTTAGACACTAGTGCATCTCATGGCATAAGATCAATTGTGAAATCAATATCCATCTTTGGAGGAAGTCTTAACACTTCATTGGGAAATATATCCATAAATTCTTGCAAGACTTGATAATATTCCAACTTTGAAACTCCATTTAATGTTACACTCTGTACATGGGTTGAATACAACTGGAAACATTTACTGCAGAACTTCTTCAGCCGCAAGGATGAAATTTGTATAATAGAAATTAACTTTGGAATTCCTTTCACTATCGTTGGTTTTCCTTCTTCATCAATGCACTCAAAAATTTTTCATTTCCAACTAGTCCATTCTAATGAGAACATCATAAGAACCAAGAGGCAAAATATTTAGATTTTCAATGGGTATTTCTCCACCATCTCACTAATTCTTCTCTTTGTTCCTATGGCTAGTTGAACCAACCACAAATTAGTATGCTTTGTTTTCTTAAAATCACAATTCACAACAATTTTAGAAGTGATATAGTTGTGAGTAGATCCATTGTCAATCTAAATAGAAATAGATTGTTTATCAATATTATCTTCAAACTCAACCATAGATGATTGATGATTTTCTTAATATTGTCCAGGATTAATCTTCCTCTAAATGTTAGTTAAGATTTGGATCATAGCTACATTTAGCTGGTTTGTTCTTCTTGATCTATAATGAAAGTCTCATTACATGCTCTGCAACTTATTAGTTCCACTCTTAGGCTTCTCATGGTTTTTGCAATGTCATGGGAAGTTACTTGGTTTCTTCGCCCTTATATTCTATCTATACAATTTCAAACTAAATATTTTCTCCCATGACATATGTTTCAATTGCATAGGATCTTAGGCATCATCCATGATGATGGTCTTCGAACTAAGACCAAGGATTTATAATTATGAAGTATTGTATGATGACCCTTAATTGTTGATAATATAGCATTGAATATGCAAAATTGTTCATATAAACACATTTATTGGCTTCAATGTATTAAAAAATTACAAAATCAAATTCCATGCATTTTGGAAACAACCAATATTGACATTTTTTTGTCAAATCAAGGTTACATGCACGTTTCTATTCAAATATCGGAACATTTGAATCCCTCTCTCAGATTCTGATTTTGCACCATCATTCCCCTATGGATAAGCTTTCCAATTCCTATCTTTATTCTTCATTCTGATCTTAGAGATGAAAGTTTGTTCCTTCCAAAATTGTTGATTTTGCTCAATTATGCACTTTTTCTACAGGTGCAATTAGCTTTGAAGACCAACTTTAGCCACCTAGAGAAGAAAATCTAGCGAGAACTAGAGAAAATTTTCTATCAAATATTGTTAATACATATAAAAAAGATCACTTAATGAATTTTATATCTCCAAACCAATGCTCCAGACAACTTCTATAAAATTCTAGAAGTGACTAATTTTGACTTTTGCACTTTTTCTCAGACCTAAATTTTTTAGCAAAAAATTACTCTCCTAAACTAAGAATTTTTGGAAAAACTTAGTATAACCAAATTTCTCTATTTTTATGAGTAGGTAAAATGTCGAGTTCAATTTTTTTATGCTTCCAGCATCTAGGGTCACTTTTACCTTTCGCAATATTTTCAAAATCCCCAAAAAGTGCTCTAGAATAGTGGATTTCCACCTTCTTTTGTACCCCGGACTCACACTTTTGGAATTTGGTTCCAAACTTCTAGAGTATTAGTATGCCTAGTCCACGATTGTGCCATAGAAATTTCGGCCCAAACAGGGTCCTTATCGAGTCTCTACACATTGATCTTTGAAAGTCACTATTTCAAATTTTCTGTCAAATCAAAGAAGAATGAGCTCAATCTTTTCACTAATATTTTTGTGACATTCACCAATGGCATTTGAACGCCTATGGTATCATTGAGTTCTAAGCTAAATTTATCATGTTATGTCCAAAATAATTTTCGAGCTCTAAACTTTTTTTTAATGAATTGTCATCGTGCTCGTGGACTTCTCTTCGTCATGCCCATGGAATCTTCATCATTGCGCCCACGGACTTCTCACTATTGAAACCTTAAAACAACTCCGACAAAATATTTCAGTCCCACCTATTTCTGTCCACCGTGCCTGCGAACCCTTCACCACTGCTCCAATAGGCTTCTCTCTGTGGCCACGTCTACATAATTCTCTGTACTGCTACCTTAAAACAAATCCTATGCAATCCATCACGCCCGTGGAATTCTCTCTGTCACTCCCATGGACTCTTCATTGTTTCACCTATAGACTTTCCTCTACTACAACCTTAAAATAACTCCAACGCAAAGTCGCCACATTTGTAGACTTCTCTTCGTTGTGCCCGTGGACTTTTGTCCACTGCAACCTTAAAACAAGTCCAATACAATCTGCTACACCCGTGTAATTCTGATAGTCAACTTTCTGCACCTTCCTACGATGTGGCTAGTCCATGCCATACTCCTATCCACATGGCACAACTAGGATCCATCTAAAATTTCTCAAAATTTTCACAATTTCATAAATAAATTTCTCCATTTAGGAAATATCTATGTTGCATAATAGAGCACATATTCATCGTTGCTAGCTTTGTCAATTCCAATTTTTTTCCCAAATTTCCTTAACCTTGATCTACCTTTCCTTCCTGTAAAACACGTATTTAATTCACAGACCCCATTAAAACATAAGTAGTTAATTAAACCCATGATTCTTCACATAACGTTTATCAACACTTTCTGTGCATCTTTGATTTTTCTGCCTGTGACTATGGATTCTATCCCATACAACACCAGTGCTACTATAAATATCTATGATAACATTTTGTGACCCCCCCATCCATCCACCTAACCAACAGAGGGGAGATTTATGAATTACAGGCTTCTAAAATTTCACGCCATGGCATGATATGAAATTCAAAAAGAATGAAATGTGTGAAAATACACAAATAAAATACACAATAGAATAAACTCTATCCACACAACAACATGCACATGCAACATATTCATCACACGCATAATATAAAATCATTTCACATTCAAATACATAGAGAATACTTATCTTTAAACAAAGAAGATCCAAGCAACTGGTTGTGTAAGAGTGATTTTCCACCCAACTGTAGGTACTCTATATAGCATATACTCTTTATGCTAAGAGGCCAACTGCAAGCTGGGCTATGACGCCACTAGGGTGAATGGAACTCCTATAGGCTTCTCTTTCTCATCCCACAACTGATTACGCTCTTTATGCTTAGACAAATGCTCATACAAATCCTTACAAGAATCTTACTTAGCCATCATGGAATTGGCTCCAACAATACTTACCCCACCCAGCACACTTATGGGCTTAGGCATCCCCTTCATCGATCCATGGTTCTCTTAGGAAATCCATCTCGACAAGTGCTTCCACTGTGTGTACAGAAGGATTCCAGCCTTATATATGTTGTTGGATAACCACCTATAGTCTTAATTTATGGCTTCTCAAGCATGCAAATGTAGTAGAACTCAAAGGGTAGAGGTCCACAGCTTTCCCAACCTCTATCCTCACCTAAAACCATTTAATTTCTCATAATTTTGCAGCTCTTTCTCTAGATTCGAATTTCTGGGTATGAACAGTCCGGTAATTGGTAATGAACAACAAAATGACAATTTCATGTTGTGTCTAAAATTGTTGGTAAAAAAACTAGATAATGAGTAAAGATGGACAATGGACTCCAAATATGGGAGAATGGTGGAAAACACAACTGACATAACTTTTGAACACGGGATAGAGGTCTCTTACAACATTCATAGAAGTATATTCATCCCATTCTTACGTAACTACATGAGAAGACTTTCCCCACCATCCTCACCCATGCATTCAATAATTAGGTGAACATTAAAAGGAAGTAATTGGTCCATGTAAAGCACATGGAAACAAATGGATGAGTTTTAAGGTTTTTTGTTGTTGTAAATTAGATGATCCTTCTATTACCAAAAAATCAAATTTACAGAGAAAAAAAAATCCCTCCCATGATTGGGAAAATAGGCTTGAAGATCAAAATGACAGTCTCCCTCGAAAGGAAACAAGACAATACCAAAGTGATTGCAAGTTATTAATGAGTCTTAAAATTGTATCTTCCATGAAAAAAAAATGTACCATCTTTAACAGAAGTTTTAAACAAAAATAAACTAGAACAGAGACATTGAAGAGCAGTATCAATCAACAACCTGATCATGAGGCTTGCTGATAGAGTTGGGCTTGAGTTTTATGCCCAACCGCTTAGAAAGCTCAACTTGATTGTCCAGAATTCGTTGCAAGAGTAGCATAATTTTGTCCTATTGGAGCAAGATTTCCCCACGTTGTTCATCCTTCTCCACCAAGGTTATGCCAAGAACCATCTTCTGCAACTAGTGCAAGTCCAGGGACTTTTGATAGAGAGTGAGATAACCTCTAGAAGAACCTGGGTCCGGGACTAAGTCCTTAATTTCTTTTTTAATTTCCTCTGGTCTTAGGCAAATTCTATCCATTTCAGCATCCCTCTCAGCATGCTAATGGTGACCTGGACTAATTTTGGGATTTTGCTTTTGTAGCATTTACATTTTTCAACCAATTTCTTCTTAAACTAGATGGGTGGGCTCATAGGATCGTACTTACTAGTCTCGGGAAGGTTACAGGCATGGTGGGCGCGCTTGTGAGGAGGCATACTTTCAGACAGGGAGGAAATCGTCAAGAGCAAGAGTATCTCATGGAGAGGCGTCGAGGAGAGATTAGGATCTCGAGTAGTTATGCTTGGGGGAGACCCAACAGGGCTGAGAAAAAAATCCCATAAAATCAAAGGTTCAGCAGAATAGGAAAACCTCGCAACCAAGACAAGGTGGTGGTGAAGGCACATAGCTTGAGAGCTCCAGCAAGGGTGGAAAACAAATCTCATCCCCGTTAAACCCCAGTTTTGGTGACTAAAAATACAACAAAAGGAGTTGGAGATAATGACAGGATTAGGCTTACCCAGGATAACATTGTCAAGGGTGAAACCACAGTCACAGTTCGTAGTGTATAGAATATCTTTTTGCTCTCTAGGACCACACCGCCACTCAAATCGCAAAAGCGAATCCACTCCAACCACTCACTCGCCACCATTGTGTAGAAGCTCCACATGGGACTTCAAGGAGGCAGGATGGAGGCATACCGGGATCAGAATGGAATCCTAAAGGAGAAGGGAAGTCTCTTTAAATCCCAGCTAAATAAAATTATGATAATGCATGCTGGAATGCCACCAACCCCTCCACCAAATCATCCATGTCAATAAAATGAATGCTCTGAACCCTGAACCCTTGCATTCCTTGCATGGGAGAATTATGTGATTAACGTAGGTCTGACGGGTGGAGATGAGGTGGTAGCAAAGGGGACTGGAAATCCTGCCACATGCCTCTCATCATCCCTCCAAACCAAGCACTTGTCCACTCGCCTTGGGGAAGGGCCATCTTGATCCATGATTTGTTGAAGCTAATCCTTAAGAGGTTGTATATGGAACTGTAGCCAATCCTGATCCGGGGTCTCCATCGCCGTATATGCACCATAATTTTCTAAATGGTTTGCTATTTTATTTCCAGTTCTTATTATGTGGCTTGCTTGAAGGACTTGGAAATGAATGAGGGAATCACATAGATTTTCCTTTAGCCACTCTAGATGCCAATGTTTTGAAATCTTACTCAGCAGGGTGCCGGTAGATAATCTTTGCATTGTGTTTATTATGATCTGGGAGTCTCCTTTGACTACCGAGGATATCCATATGATATGATGAGCTATGGTGAGTCCAGTGATTAGCGCTAACAACTCTGCCACATTGTTGGTAGATGAACCTATGGGCTCCGTAAAGATGTGCAGAATGTATCCCTTTTTGTTTCTGAAAACTCCTCGGAATCTAGCTGGCCCCGGGTTTCCATTGGAAGCCCCATCAAAGTTTAACTTGATGAACAAATTTAAGGGAGGGGACCATGTAGATGGAATGCGTGTCTTTGGAGAGGAGTGAAGTTAGCAGAGTTATGGATGGAAATTTACAGGACCTAGGCTTAGAGAATAAGATGCTTTGGAGGGGAGCCCTCCATATCTGAGACCGACCAATGCTTGAGCTGCAGGGCCTCTAGGATATTGGATTTGATGAGTGAGAGGACCTAGTGAGATGGAGGAGTTTCATTTTTTAATATCCTCCTATTCCTTTCTTTCCAAAGGTTCCAGAGAGATAGGCCTGGAAATGAGGTCCAAAGCTTATTAAGGAAAGGGCTCACGAATGGGTGGGAATACCAACCTCGAATGGAATTCATCGAGTCGTTTCAAATTCTGTTCGAGCACCTAAACAAGCTGGCTCCCCAGTCCCAGGCTTCCAAAGCGAAGGGGCATTAATTTAGGAGAATATCCATAGTTTCTTCCACCTTATTGCATAAAGGAAATATGGAAGGTCCTTGGAAACCCTATTTGCTAAGTTGGTCCCAGGTGAGTATACGCCCATGCACAATAAGCTATAGGAAGGTTTTGACTTTCGGCCAGAGGATATAGTCCTAGATTTGTCCCATATCCAGTATTTTTGATTAACCAAGCTCATATTCGCTAGCTGATAGGCTTCTTTGGCTATGAAATAGCCTTTGGGTTGATATCCACATCTCAATTTATCTGGGTTCACTTGGATGAGCACTTTCCTGGAGCTTAAATATTTCCAAAAAAGGTTATCCTCTTGAAGATCTTCCCTTCCCCTCCACTCATCTTTTGGGATCCAAGTTTGCCAGTTACTATGTGGGAGGGGATGGATCCAATAATGAGCCACTTCAACTCTTCCTGCTTGCTGCATATTGGTTTGCATATCTATAGTGTTTTCTCAAGATTGGAGTGGGGGGAGTTGGTGCCATGCATCTTCCCAAAACAGAGCTGAGTTCCAATCCCTAATCTCCCAGAAGCTGTGAGCTCGTATGAGATCTTTTTGAGCTTTGGTTGAGTTCCAGACGACCAATCCATTAGTTAAATCCTCAGTTCTTATAAGGTCCTCTTTTCTAATCTCCTTTGAATATTTATCTCTCCAAATTATAGTCATGGGCATATTAGGTTCAGTGATACATTGCCACCAAATTTTTGAACAGAGAACAAAGTTTAGAGTGAGCAGATCTCTGAGGCCCAATCCTCCTTTATTTTTGTCCTAGCAGAGAGTTTTCCAAGATACAAGTGGCCATTTTCTATGTAGTAGGGCCCCTCCCCATAAGAAATTATGCTGCATATTACAGATGGACTTTAGAATGTGCTGAGGTGCAGCCATGACCGAGAAAAGGTATAACGACATGGCATGGAGGAATGATTTTAACATGATGAGGCATCTAGGGAATTTTAGAGGTCTGAAGGTCTAAGAAGAGAGTTTTGATTCAAACTTGACTAGAAGGTCTTTCCAAGAAGCATTTTTTAGAGCCGATTCAATGAGGGGGGCTCCTATAAATTTGGCCAGAAGGAAGCTCTTTTGAAAACCAAGAATTCTGGTTCTTCTAAGCTGGGTGAGAATAGGAGTATTGAAGAAGAAGATTTGAGACTTAAGATTGTTTATGGATATTCCCGAGGCATCCCCAAAATTTCCAGAATATGCTTAAAATCTTTTTCTTCTTGAACTGAGGCATGCCCCATCATCTTCATGTCATCCAAAAACTGGAGATGAGAGTGAACCTTACCTATGTCATCCAAATTGAGCCCTTGAACCTGATTTGCTTAAACGTGCACTTTGATGAATCTTCCTATCCCTTTAGCTAATATGATAAAGAGGTAAGGAGAAAGGGGGTCCTTTTGTTAGATGCCTCTTGAAGCTGAGAAAGTGGTCGAGGGAGAACCATTGATTAAGATAGAGAATAAATCAAATGAAACCAAAGCAAGCACCCAATTGACCCAAGTGTTGGAGAACATGAGAGCCACTAACATGGCCCTGAGGAATTTCCAGCTTATTTTATCAAAGTCTTTAGGCATGTCAAGTTTTAAAAATATACTAGAGATGTGGTAGGCCTTGAGAGAGTGGATTTCCTCATGAGATGTGATGATGATATCAAGGATTTGTCTTCCTTCCATGTATCCTATTTTCTCAGAGGAAATGATAAGTGGTAGGATGGGTTTCAAGCGATTGGCTATGGTTTTGGATATGATTTTGTAGATGACATTGTAGAGGGATATGGGTCTGAAGTTGGAGGGTTCGACCGGATTTTTAGTTTTGGGGATGAGGGTTGGGAAAGTAGCATTTAGGGCAGGTAGAATGATCCTCAATTTTCTTGAGCTTTCAACTACTTCCCATACATCATGCTTGATTATTTCCCGGCAATCCTGGAAAAAATCAGATGTGAATCCATCTGGGCCCGGGGATTTTCCCACGTTCATCTCCATGCCAACAGTTTCCACTTCAGTGAAGGAAATGTCTTGGGTAACGTTGAGATTCTGATTCTGTGAGATAAGGGATGGGATGTACTACAAGATTTGATTGATTGTTGGGGCTCGGTATCCATCTGGTTCTTTGAGAAGGTCAGAATAAAAATTGATTAGTTCAGTTTCATTTCCTCCTTATTTTGTAGTTATGCCCTTGGGCAGAGGTAAGCATGGTGATTTTGTTCTACTGTCTTCTTTGAAGCATGGAATGATGAAATAATTTGCTACGAGACTTCTGCTTCCAAAGTTCTTCCTCTTGCTGGTATCGAATACTAAGTTTCTCGTAAAGGGTTGACTCCTACTACTTGAGCTTTTCCGTATACCCAGAATCAATGGCATGCATCTAGGCGAAGTTCAACTGGGATTCTAAATTAATATTTTCCTCTAAGATGTCTCCAAATCCCATCTTGTTCCAAAGCTTGAGTTGTGCCTTCAGTTGCTTGAGTCTTTGTTGGATCTATACATAACTGAACCCTCTGTTTCAGCTGAGATCTCCCATCATTCCTTGACTTTGGACAAAAAAATCAGGATGAGATAGCCAAAATTTCTCGAACATGAAGGGTCTTCTGCTGTGAACCCCTTCCAATTATAGAAGCAAACAGATCGTCCAGTGATCATAGCCTGTTGAGGGGAGAATGGTGGTTGAGAGGTTGATTTGGTTCTGCGACAGATAGGAAAAAGTAAGGAAGGAATCTAGGAGGGAGGACACTTGTCTTTCCCCTCCCCTTCTATTCCAGGTGAATAGGACATTAGTGGTTTGATTGTCTGCTAACTTAAGATCCTGAATGAGAGTTTAGAGTGCAACATTGTCTTTGTCCAACCATCTGATACCTCCCTTTTTCTCCGTGAGGGAGGAGATTATATTGAAATCGCCCCCTATTATCCAGTTTGGAGATGGAACTTTGTTGTGGAACCAATTGAGGTGCTTTATGGAGTTGAGATTTTGCTCCATTTTCTATGGTCCATAAACATTAGTGAGAACTCCTCCATGATTGGATCCCGTGATTTTGAACTAGCTTGATAAGGTGTTTTCTCCGTGAGGGAGGAGATTATATTGAAATCGCCCCCTATTATCCAGTTCGGAGATGGAACTTTGTTGTGGAACCAATTGAGGTGCTTTATGAAGTTGAGATTTTGCTCCATTTTCTATGGTCCATAAACATTAGTGAGAACTCCTCCATGGTTGGATCTCGTGATTTTGAACCAGCTCAATAGGGTGTGCTGGGAAGAGAAGAAACTTCGATCTGTAGGATGGTAGGGGGCTAGATTATGGCGATGCCTCTTGCACTACCTCTGGCATCCAGGGCGATGGCTTATGCATTCTTCCAAGTCTTAGTGACAAAATCAAGGAGCTTTTTCTCCAAACATTTAGTTTCCCGAAACATGATTACAATAGGTTTCTCAATGAGAATCCTATTTTTAAACAAACGCCATTTGGAATCACCTCCAACTACTCTAATGTTCTAGGATATGATTTTTAATTCCATTTAAAATGAGGGGGGGAAATGTGCCTCTAGGCATACACTTTGACCAGAGTCTACTAAGAAGGCTCCCAGTTCTTTGATTAGTTTCCTGTTGGATTTCCTACCTTTCTTCGATGTGTCGCTTTGAATTTTGGCTATGTCCCTTTGTTTTTGTAGTTTGAGTCATAAAGGTTGTTTTCTAATATCCTGTGAGAATGTTTCATCCTATATCGTAGGCTCCTTAGTCGGGTGTATGTTCCTATAGAGGTATGCAAATAGTTTCAATTGATAGGAAAGAATGCATCATGTGTCCCCTTTCCTCTTGGATTCATTCTAGACTGAGAGGTCTAGTTCTTCGAGTTCCATGTCTTCTCTATCATTGTGCTCACCATATTCTATCATGCGCTGATCCACTTCTGCAATCTGAGCCAAGATCTCTTCCCAGTAGAAGGGGGGTTTGGAAAACTACAACTAGTCAAGGAGCAGGGATGACTAGGGTTGCAAAAAGGTTGAGGGTTTGTTCTCCTTCTCGGCCTCAGGTAAGTCCACCTCCTTGGATTCTTTTTGGTGATTCTCGAAAAGTATCACAAAGTTGTTTTGGACCGGAGCATCTTGAGTGGGAATAGGGTTCTGAGATTTTTTTTGTCTATGCCTACTTGAAGCTCTTGTGAATCCATCCTCGTCTTTGTTATCAGTGTGACTTGGGGGGGAGTTTTGACATTCAAATTAAAATCCCTAAATAGGTGGCTGTGCTCATGGCATTTGAGACAACAAAAAGGAATGTGCTCATAGTCCAGAGGTTGGATCTAATCTGAATATCCATGACTAAGACAAATGGCTTTGGGGAGCGCGTCAGAAATGTACAAATAAAGGTAGATTCATGCATAAGATGTATACATCCCTGCTAGAGTTGCATCTGATATTTGAACAAAGGCACCCAAGTTTTTTCCTATCCCCGTTACCGTCTCAATATTCCATAACTCCTGCTGTAGTGAATAGAGACGAATCCAGACTAGTACTACTTTGAAATATTCTTTCTTTGGGGAGAAGTGTTCCTTCCAGTTTCATATGTAAAGCCCCATAGAGTGGAAGAAATAAGGTCCTCCTTGGAAAATGAAATTCTTGTCCTCAAGATTATGGAAAACAACAATGAAGAATCCCTTTGAACCTTGTTTTAGCTTGCACTAACCTTTGGGCTTCCATGAGTTGAGAATCCATCGTATGAAGGATTTTTCTGTAGGCCAGATGCCTACGAATTTATAGATTATTGCATGATCTTGCATGAACTATATTTGCTCATTGACCAGGGTTGAAGTGATTTCATACCTTGGTATTTGAAGGGGTTTGGGTTTACATTTCAAGTTGTCCTTGAGAGCTTCTTCTAGAGCTGTTTCCTCCAATGGAGTAGGTGTCAAGGGGAATGAGGTGTCATAAGGAGCAAAGCCAGTCCCTACTCCTCCCTTCCCTTTGTACTGAGGATTTATCATGGTTTTCAAACCGACAATCACTAAAGGCTTAGCCATGGGATCCTTGCATGATAAGATGGAGCTAAAGGAGGGGTTCTTCCTGCCTCCAATACTGGTATCCATTGCAGCCAACAACACGAACTGCAAAGTGAAACCCTAGAGTGAATGTAACCCTAGCCCAATCAAGTTGTAGGGCAAATCAAAATGGTATCTTCATCTGAAGAAATTTACCAGACCATTCATTCCACCTTTTCAGAACAAAGTTGATATTGTGCTACCAGTTTTCAGATTGACACTTGGAAATATAGGATTTAATATCCCATAGGTCCCCTTTCCTCTTCCCCTCTAATGGAATCATAGGCCCTGTAGTGCACTTTACACAAGCATCTTGGACCATTATATAATTTTCCAAGATAACATTTATATAGCATTGTTACGGAAAGAAACTTCCTATGGCTTGGGGTGTACCACAACAGACAACTTTGACACTAGAAATCAATCTTTTCCAATATGCAAGAGAAACCAAACATATAACACTAAGGGATACCGAATCGTACCTTGTTCCAGACAGTTGAAGTAGATCCTCGTTGAGCTTTCCAATTCACGCTTGTATTAGCAATTCGCTCTCAACAACAACAAACAAGACAAGCATGCTATATATAGTGTGTTAGACCTACTCTAGCATATATATTCAATGATGCATAAACAATTAAACACATCCATGGATTCAATATTCATATTCAATTGCACATAATTGGACAGGAAAAGATATTTCAATTAATAAAATCAGAGATTACAATAGTGACAACTTATGTCGGCACGCCTACGAACTGGAGAAACCGAGTCACTCCACCTGGGCCTCCACCACCTCAATCCTCCATCTCTTGATAGCAAGCTCACAAGAAAAGGAAAGCATGGAAAGAACACAAAGTGCTCCAAAGGGACAAAGGGATGAAGACTCAAGTATATGCAAACCTTAGCAACAATGTACTATAGTCTACTTTCTCTTCAATTTCTCCTCTTCAATGTATCCAAGGGGTTCCTTATATAACACTCCAAAAGGGTAATGGAGGGTCGAATCTGAGCGTTCTCAAGAAATTTGGAAGTCCAAGAGTCAAGTTATTCAGACTCCTATGGGGAAAACTCCAAAAATATGTGGACTTATGCACACATCCCAGTGTATGCAGGTTTGAGGTCAAAAGTCGCGTGTACATGTGAGTGTGGGATTAAAAGTCGCATACAACAATAAGCAGCGGTTTTTAAGGAATGAACTTGGAACATCAAAGGATAATATGAGTCCATGGGGTCTAAAGAGTTTTCAAATGAATAGGGAAGTTCATCAATATGTGATCAACCATGTGTGGTAAAATTAGCTATAACAGATGCCCCCTAATGTGTGAGGTCAAAGGGGTAACATGATGGCCGAAATACATTATAAAATCCATCCAAGAAGTGAAGTAATGAAGACTGAAGTGGAAGAACAAGCCACTCAATAGTACAATACAATGATAACTCTTTGCATATGACTGCAAATACATAGAGTAGTCATGGATACATAAGAGTACAATGGCCATGAATAGGCATGATATACAAAATGTGACATGTGTAGTCATCGCCACGTACAATATACAATAGATTAAAATCTCCAACGTGGACGAAGATGTACAATAGATCAAGATCTCCATAATGAATGAAGATACACAATGGATCAAGATCTCCATAATAGCTGAAGATATCTGATATACATTGGAATCAAATCACGAGAGCTGAAATCTCATGAACACTAGCACGATCAAGGAGGTAGCATACATGGAATGCCACCAAGTTGGAAGGTCTTCTACACAAACCTCTACAAGTACATGTCCTACTATGCGAATAGATGTGTCGAGGTCAAACATAGTAGTCCAGCGTCTGATTACCGGTCATTGATGTATACCATTAACAGACGCGAGATCACCCACCAAAAATGAAAATGGGAATCAAGGTACCGAGTGCAATCTAACAAGTGTGAATAGGTGTGTTGAGGTCAAACACTTGGAAGAATCCATCGATCAGGGGACATTGATGTATTCCAAAAACTATCGATGGTGAGAGAAGCTAGCACTGATGGCTGTAAGTCTCAAGGCACTCAAATGACTCTAGAATCCTATTCCAGAATGATCTGATGTCGATGGAATGGAATCCGCTGGAAGGAGAGAATTAAGGAATCCCCCATCAACCAACACGAGGTACTCAACAATGTTGTATAATGTGGAAGAACAAGATGTGTACGAACTAGTAACAGTATCGGGAATGGCCGACATGCAAATTCAAGATAACGGAGGAATGACCGATTCAGGCTTCAATTTCCTTCAAACAAGAGAATAAAGGTGAATGGTGACTAAAGGTAGGCAGCATGGACTCGATATGCAAATTAGGACATCTCTGTGACATAGGAGGCATCAACAGAGGCTCCATAGGGACTGGAAGCTTAACTAGTCGGTGGAGATAAACTTAGAGTAACAAGTACATCTCCTAAATTCAAACTAATACCCAACCAATGGATGTGATATACAGTGCTCTTGTTAGAAGGTGACATGACTCAACTTCTGCCAAAGATAACATCTTTTCCTGTTTGGATTTTTGGTTTTTTTTTGGGGGGGGACTTTTTCAGATATTTTGAAAAGCTTGAAAAAGAATAAAAGTGCTTTATAGTACAAATATAGGAGAAGACGAGTGTCAGAGGGAAAGCAAATTAGTTCCAAGCAATGGAACATGCCTATGCTCAATGCAAGGATATATGTGCGGGATAATGACACTCAGGGGAAGGTCTCCTCTCGGTAAAAGGGATGATCACGCTGCAAAAGATATGTAAAAAGGCTTTTCTTGGATAGACATTAGACAAGCTCGAGCTATATGGTTGATAACTAAAAATCAGGGAGCCGGCATAAAGCTCAAGAAGGCAAGAAAAACTCATTAAAATGAAATTACAACTTGATATATACAAGGGAGTCCCAAGGGAAATGTCCAGCATAAAGTTCAAGAGGAGTATGAAGCTCTTGCTCAAAGACATGGCGGGACTAAAGAGACTCCCACAACCTAAAGGAGAAATTTCGGCATGCGCACCAAATGCAATATGGGATCTAACTAGGGTACCCGTGTATGGGAAAGCTCTACCATTCACATAATGCCACTTCTAACAATGGCAAGAAGGTTCTGTGACATCATGGAATGGGTTCGTACCTAAAGTTAAGATGAAACTGTCATAATGTCATGCAAAATGGAGGCAAATGTGAAATCCTAACCTATATGCCAGATTAGACATGATACCTGTAATAGACACGAACGGGTCGAAGTATCAGTTAAACTGCACTCAAAACGGGCTCCTACAACATCATATTAGTCCAAATGGTAAAAAATGGTCAGAAATGGTAAAAAACTATAGGAAGTGGGTGAAAATTTCAAAAAAAATTCTATAAAATATTGAAAAATTAAAAATTTTCATACCATTTTGAAAATTCACCCACCATAGTGCATTTGTATCCAGAATTTCAAGAGCCGATTCTGGGAGCATCGTCCGAAAAAATCACTCCTCATTTGGTCCATGTAATTACCCAAGCCCTTCTCTTTCACTTTCATGCAAATTTTTTAAATTTTAGTGGTCAAATTTTTTGTTTAGGCCACCCCAAAATGTGCGTTTTGACCCATGTGGAAATCGGGTCTTTTTTTGCGTATAGGACTGGGTATACGTGGAAAATACCACGATACCCATGTACATATGCAGTTGTTCTAAAAACAATCACGTATAGGGCCGCAAATGTGATTTTCAAAGTGAAATACTGATGAAACTCAATAAATTTTGTGCAGGATGGTGGTAGAATGGGGAGAGAGGGAACATGGTGATGTTGAAGAGGCAGTACAAGGAGATCTAATGGCTCAACAAGCACTGAGGGCTTGTGGATTGTATAAGTTTTGGCACCTTGGCAGCTTAAGAGCCAAGCCACGATTACTCCAGTTGCTAGTAGACTACTGGGATCCAGATTCTGAAACCTCTCAGTTGGATGGGATGTCACTCAACATTGAGGTTGGGGACATATATTTTATCACAGATTTGTCCTGACAAGGGGAGATGGTGAACCTTCAATCCCGTGGGCTAGGAGGCGGGATGACTATAAAGGAATACATAGTTGTTTATTTCCTTCCTGATATAGAGAAGGTTGGGAGTCAAATCCTGAGAAACGTTTTCAGAACCTAGGGATGAAATCCATACTATTGGCATTGGGCAAGATCGAAGGTTTAGTGTCACTCCACTAGGCCTCAAGGCCAGTGATGTTCTATGCAGTAGAGTGCATGCAACCCATGATATATGACCGGAGTACCTCGTTGCTAAGCAACACGAAGCAACAACTCAGTGACTGGAAGATGGGAATGATACAAAACTTTGGGTTCGACAGTATACTGAGTGCATTCTTTTTTGAGAGGGTACCGGGGATAAGCCCTAGAGTTTACATTGCTCCATAGAGAGTCAGGGATCCGGCTCAGCTACGCTAGGCCCATGTCATGTGAAGACTGGGAGGGGGAAGGGTAGCCAACCCCTACCCAACAGACTTCTTCCTCTGGTGGCAGAGATAGATCATCGCCATAGACGACTACCCCTATGCAGGGATAGACTTCTGCGGAGATCCGGATATGCCCCTACCACCAGGATCAGCATATGGAGACATAGGTAACGAATCCCAACTCACTTTTGTTTTGTGAGTTATAATTTTTTTTTTGTATTTTTTGATATATGAAATCAAAAGACATGTTTTTTGTGTGACGACACATAATGAAACTCTGTCATGTACATGCATATGTGGGACCACGATGGCCAGAATTCTTTCATTGTCATCGACGAAGGGGAAGGGGTGACGAGATTATGGGTGTGGATGCGGAGTGGACGCTCCAAAGAATTCACACAAACTTCATTTGCTTGACACACAAGGTTCCCATGGTGCAAGTCGAGGACTTTCCAGAGGCTATGTAGTGCCAGGTGGTTGGAGTACCACAGGCATGGGTTCGATTATTTCGCCAGTAGTCTAGAGTCGTGGTGCGCTACCATGATCTGAACCCTCCTCCACCTTAGGCTTAGGGACCTAGGTGTATATTTTGTATGACTGTGTAGTATATTTTGATGGCTTGGAAGCCCCAATTTTGTATATCACACTTATGTATTATGACGTCACATTTTTTGGACTTAATGAATAATATTTATGATGATCGATTATTTATTCTATTTACATGTGTAAAATGTGTTTGTGAAATGCTTATGGTCTGTGGAACAAATTCCAATCTAGTACATATTTAGCATATGAATCAACAACTTGATTAAAATTTCTTGGAATATGAATGCATGTTATACTCTCAAATTTTCGTTCTAGAAATCTTACATGCAATAATATTCATAATAATGATTGATTCCTAATACGATACAAGCCTTAAGTTGTGAAACCACTAACTGCGAATCAAGACGTACCTCAAGAGAAAGAACACCATGTGAAATGGCATCCCGCAATAACTCAATCGTGACACTATGTTCAGCAACATTGTTCGATGAAGGCCGTAAACATATGCCTCTTGAAGACAACACTTGAACCGTAGGAGTATAGATCACCCAAGCAGCCGAAGCTGAGTTTTCGGTGTGGTGACTAGCACCATTAGTGAATCCTATGTAAACAAAAGACTCCATAGACATCTGCCATAACAAATGAAAGCTAATCAACAAACCCGATCACCATAAGAAGACCTAACTATGCAATGCAAAAATGTACAATAATATACAAAAAGTCAGCCCTAGATGAAGATCGTGCATAATACTTTTTAATATAGAGCCCATTTCTAGGCTCTACCAAGGCTGTCCCTTCATAATATACCAACTCATAGATGCCTTTCTCTAAGACACGCTTAACCATGTAAGGACCATGCCACATCGGGTTGGACTTTCCTTCCCCCAAGGGTTCCTTAGCTTGATCCCACAAAAGGACCAAGTCACCTTCACTAAACCTCCTAGGACGGACATAATTATCGTACTGGACCTTAACGCGACGCTTGTTAACCTCAAGATCCACTAAAGCATCTCGACGATGTTCATCAAGCTGCTCCAAGTGGACCAGACGTTCTTCCAATTCGGAAGTCTCTAGTAAAAGCTCGATAGATAGCTTCAAAGAAGGGATTTCTATTGGGATTATTAATCCTCCCTTGTCCAATTTGGTCATATGTCTAAATCAGGAGTCATGTATAAATTGGGAGTCCATCCAGTCTATTTTTAGTCACTAGCACCATTAGGTCCACTTGGCCTAATTGGGGCACATGTTCCAGTTATTAAAGTGCAGGGAACACTAATTGAGGCATACTGCCACTTATTGCACTTGCATGCATAAGTTTAGGATCCTCCTAGACCAATCCCTACAATTCAGGAGCCACTGGGAGTGCCGATACCAACCAAGGTCAGTTGAGTTGAGTTGGTGTCTAGTCAAGCTAAGTTAGGAGTCAGTTACATCCATTTCTAGTCCTCTACATTCAGTTAGCGCTAGGTTTGCATGGCTGCATGCAGGAGAGGCGCATTTATCACCTACCTCAGTCAGTTAGCCTCAGTTAACACTGAATTAGACACTTGAGTTGTGTTTTAGAACTCCAATGAACTCTGATGATGATTTAGACACGGTCAGTTAAGCATTGAGTCCTCCGATAATGATTTATACAAGGTCTTAGTTACCTACAGTCAAGTAGAGTGTAATCAATTCGAATTTCCTCATGTGGATTCAAATTGCTTGTGTCTATCTAGCCATTGTACTTCATTGTAATTATTATCTAATTACTTTTGATTAATGAAAGAATTCACAGTTGCAAGCCATTTTTGCACTGTTTCATTCTTCAATTGCAGAGTAAATTGTGTGATCTATTTTGAGAGTTGTGTGTTTCTCTATAGATCTATGTGGTCAATTTATATGGTATCAGAACCTCAGCAGACAAGGCACCTCTCCTCCTCATATCTCCAATTGGATCATTTTTTTGAGCAAAATTGCTCCTTCCAGTACTTCACTAGAAGCAGAGGATTTACCACTTAATATCCCAAGTTAGGAAATTGTTGATCAAGCTTGCTTGATCAACTATGCTGGGTGTTAAGGAAATTCCAAAAGTGCAGACTGTCGACCTTACTTTGTATGTTTGATTGTGTGACAGGTTATCAACTCTTCTCACAGCTTTTGCTACAAGCAGCCCTTTCTTCTCACTGCATTCGCTACAATAGCTCAGTCCTCCTTGCTGCATTCAAAATGGCTCATTCAGTAGATCCTCTCTCTCCCTTCAACTATCACCAGTGGAAGGAAGACATGGAGGTACTGCTCCGCACCAAGAAGCTCTTCAGACTCACAGAAGAAACAAAGGCAGTGCCAGTTTTAAATCATGACAAAGAAAAGTACTGGAATAGGCTTGATGAATCTCATGGATACTTATTCTCCTCAGTTTCTCGAGATCTTCAATTCCACATCCAAGGATTGAAGACTCCCAAGGATATTTGGGACAAGATTGCCTCCTTATTTGATAAGTAAGATGAGATGAGGGTCCATCAGCTAGAAAATGATCTGATCACTCTTAATCCATCCAACTTCGAATCATTGAATGGATTCTTCACAAAGTTCAAGAACTTGATATATCAATTGAAGCAATGCAAAGTGGAGAAGGATGAATATTAGCTCATCCTAATCATTCTCACAAATATCAATGTAGACTACTCAGTCTTTGTATCAACCTTCCAAACAGTAAGGCTCACCACTCCAAATTGGAAGATTTCCACTCTTGATGCCTTCATCCAATCTCTCACTTTTGAGAATGATAAATTGATCCAAATGGGGATCATTCATTATCCCAAAGATCAAGATCTGGTTGCAAGAGGAGATAAGGTAGCGAATGACAAAGGGAAGCAAAGAGATGAGTCTCCTATGAAGAAAGAGTGGTCAAAGGAGCCTCCAGGTTTGAAGAGAAGCAAGAAGAATGGCAAAGGAAAGGTCCTTTGCTCTTACTGTGGAAGGGGATTTCATTCAGAAAGCTCCTATATGAGAAGACAACTTGATGAAATGACTCTTCTTTTGAAGAAACATAACATTTCTGCACCTTCTAGCGCAAGGAAGGATGACTCTGAAGAAGAAGATGAAGAATACCAAAGGAAAGGCCATGCATTGAAGGCTTTTTGCTCACCAGCACATGTCTTCCTCATTGATTCTGGAGCTTTCGACCATATGGCTGCTTCCAGATAATCATTCTCTTCTTTTCAGTCCTTTGATGGCCATAGTATTTAGATGGGCAATAACAGTAAAGTCCAAACAAAAGGGAAGGGATCTATTAAGCTTGAACATGGAAGATTCAAAGATGTGCTATTTGCTCCCTCCCTAGCTTCAAACATGTTATCTGTCTACCAGGCTCTCCAAAGCGAGTGAAAGTTTGGTCCTGACTCAGTAGAGATCACATATATCTCTACTGGGAATATCATAGTGAAAGGTGTTGCAAATCATGCCTCAAAAGCATATGAGTTCTCACATTTCATGCCTCCTTTAGAACCAGTGCACTCTCAGTAGCCACTTGCAATGGAAGGTAAAATCATTTCATCTGCTTCTTTTGCAGCTTCTAATAGTATTACATATCCATCCTTTTCAGTTTATGAGATTGAGATTTAGGGTGATTTAGATCTAGATTCAGTCCCTACTTCCAAACTGGAAGCTAGGAAGATGACTGGAAACCCATCTGACACTTAGAAAGGAAAGACCCTTGCACTATGCCATGCAATATTACATCCTTCGAAGAGATGCAATAGACTCCCTGTAAGATGCTACATGGCAAGGGATCAGTCTCACTACATTCAGAAGAATAGATGTGATCATACACCTCTTCATCCAACAAGGGACAAAGGTTACATTCCTCCTTCCTTCCATCATCAATTTTGGAGAAGAAGGAGAAGTCTACATGCCAGGCCTTGAATACCTATGCACAACACACCATGCATGTTGCTTCGCTACCTCACAGAGATGAAGATTGCAGCAACATATTTTCAAGTTTTTCAAACTTCAATCCCGATTCTACCTTCTTAGATAGAGGGGGGGATTTTTTCCCATGTGGTTTTTGCCCCAGCTCCTTGTATTAAGCAGTTACTTTATTTTACTTGATGTAATGGGTGACTTATGGTCTTAGTTAGCAGGGACCACAGATTGTCCAAGTTAGCATTCAGGGGGGGTATTAGGATTATTAATCCTCCCTTGTCCAATTTGGTCATATGTCTAAATTAGGAGTCATGTCTAAATCAGGATTCCATCCAGTCTATTTTTAGTCACTAGCACCATTGGGTCCACTTGGCCTAATTGGGGAACATGTTTCAGTTTCTAAAGGGTGGGGAAGACTAATTGAGGCCTACTGCCACTTATTGCACTTGCATGCATCAATTTAGGAGCCTCCTAGACCAATCCCTACAACATAGGAGCCACTGGGAGTGCCGATACCAACCAAGGTCAGTTGAGTTGAGTTGGTGTCTAGTCAAGCTAAGTTAGGAGTCAGTTACATTCAATTCTAGTCCTCTACATTTAGTTAGTGCTAGGTTTGCATGGCTGCATGTAGGAGAGGTGCATTTCTCACCTATTTCAGTCAGTGAGCCTCAGTCAACACTGAATTAGACACTTGAATTGTGTTTTACAACTCCGATGAACTCCGGTGATGATTTAGACAAGGTCAGTTAACCATTGAGTCCTCTGATAATGATTTAGACAAGGTCTTAGTTACCTACAGTCAAGTATAATGTAATCAATTCGAATTTCCTCATGTGGATTCGAATTGATTGTGGCTATTTAGCCATTGTACTTCATTGTAATTATTATCTAATTACTTTTGATTAATGAAAGCATTCACAGTTGCAAGCCATTTTTGCATTGTTTCATTCTTCAATTGCTAAGTAAATTGTGTGATCTATTTTGTGAGTTGTGTGTTTGTCTACAGATCTATGTACTCAATTTATAATTTTGCATTCAACTGGTAACACTGACTCCACCCCATGCACAAGCTGATAGGGAGAAAAATCGGTGGCAGTCTTGACCACTGTTCTATAGGCCATAGAGCAGGATACAACATGATATGCCAATTATTCTTGCTCTGTGCGATGCCATCGTTGGAGAATGGACTTAATTGAATTGTTCACTGCTTCAACCTGTCCATTCTCTTGAGGGTAATAAGAAGAGGAATTCTCTTGCTTATACCCTAACTTCGAAGAGAACTATTCCATCATTTTTTTCTGAAAGTGCCTTCCATGGTCAATGACAAGCTCCCTCGAAATGCCAAACCGGGTGATAATCTGGTTAAATACGAAATGCATGGATGTTTCACCGACGGATTTGATAGTGGTAATAGCCTCTTCCCATTTCATGAAATTATCCACAGCCATAATAATATGATGGTGCCCCCCAGCCGAAGCTGGGTTACAATCCATAAAGTCAAACCCCACTTGGTGAAGGGACCAGCAGTGATAATAGGATGCAAAGAAGCCAGACGATAATGCATATTACGTGCAAACACATGGCAAGGGTGGCACCTCTTGACCGCATTAATGGAATCTTTAAATATGGATAGCCAAAAATAACCTGCGCTCAAATTTTTTTGAGCAGTATAAAGCCCAGATAAATGACCACCACACGCCTCTCCGTGGTAATCATTAAGCACGACATCGGCCTCCTCATGATTTAAACAACAACGTAAAATGGAATCAACCCCATGGCGGTACAAAGTATCATCCACTATGAGGTAGTTCTTCTCTACGTGACGTAGTCATCGACGCTCATCTCGCGAGAGGTCAGTAGGAACCTTCAATGTTTGCAAATACACAATAATATATCTATACCAAGGGTTCGTGATTGACATGAGAAAGATATGCTCATCAATAAGAGATCCCTCATGAACCTCTTCTTCATCCAAATTTGAAAAATACGATATGAGCTAAGAAAAGATTAATGATTTCTTCGACTTTGCTGAAACAAACTCGAGATCAAACTCCTACAATATCCCAATCCATTTATTATACTTTCCCCCAATCATCCTTCTGGTGAGGATGAACTGAAATGGATTGATGTGAGCTACGACCAAAGTTTGGCGAAGAAGGATGTAATGCCTCAAACGCAGAACCGCATGGACGGTGGCTAAGGCTAGCTTCTCAACATGGGTATAACAAAGTTCTGCATCAATAAGGTTTCGGCTCAAATAATATATGACATGCTCATGGAGCTCCTCATCCTCTTGAACCAATACCATACCAACCGTCTCGTGAGACACGACCACATAAATAAAACAATCACAACTATAGTCTGGTGGACTAAGGATGGGAGCCGATGCCAAGGATTTCTTAAGAGCATCGAAAGACTCATGGGCTCACTCATCCCAGTAAAAAGGGGTGTCTTTCTTCAACAAACTCAAGAAGCCTTTAGTCAAATTGGAAAAATTGACTACGAACCTTCGCAAGAAGTTTTCCATGCCTTGTAAATATTGAAGATGTCGAATGTTACACGGGGGAGACAATTGAAGTATTGCATCAACCTTTAAGGGATCGACTCTAATACCCTCCTTAGACACGATGAATCCCAGTAAACGACCAACCTTCACACAAAATATGCACTTGTGAGGATTTAATCATATTTTATAATGACGACATATTTTGAAAACTAATCGCAAATGATAAGGATGACGCACTCTCAAACGAGAGTGAGGAGCTAGACCATCCAAATACACTTCAATAATTTTTTAAGATAATGAAAGGAAAAGGTCATGGCTCGTTGAAACATAGCTCCAATGTTTTTAAGCCTGAAGGGCATCTTCCGATATGCAAAATTTCCCCAAGGACAAATAAATGCAGTCTTATGTTGGTCCTCGGGTTTAATCTGTATCTGATTATATCCAAAAAATCCATCTGTAAAAGAAAAAGCCTCACTTCCCTCACACTCATCCAAAATTTGATCAATAAATGGTGTAGGGAAATTATCTTTAGGACATGCTCGATTTAAAATCACGGAAATCAATGCATATTCGGATCGCTCCCTGCTTCTTATCCATCAAAATGGGATTTCAAACCCACTCCGTCAAGGGAACGGGATAAATAAAACCATCTTTGAGCAGTTTCTATATCTCTGCTTTAATAGCGGGCACTTTCCTAGGATTCATGGCACGCAAACGTTGTCGAATGAGTTTTGCATCTAGATAGGTTTTCATTTTGTGTTCGACAGTGTGAGGGTCTATTCCCAACATTTCCTTGTATGGCCAAGAAAAAAATCATGAAATTCCTTGAAAATCTCGGTATACTCTTTAAGCTCACCGGGGGAACAATCCACCCCAATGTAAACATTCTCATTATTAATAGGATCACGAGAAATATTGATAGGAATCGTTGGTTATAGGTTAGACATGTTCCCTTCAGCAATATGACTAGGAGAGTTTAATGGGACCACAGGGCTACCAACTTTCTCGTTCAGAATCTCCCTAAAGTCCTCAATCTCTAAATGATCCAGCTTAGGGAGGAAATATGATCTATGGTGCAGCTCTCCCCAAGGTTGTTCCATCCCAGACATAGCCTAAAGAATAGCTTCATCAGATGAAAAAATATCATCAAGGCAGTCTTGAGAGTGAGATGACTCTACTACCCAAGCAGGTAGCACATAAGGGTCCTCCTCCTTCGTCTGTGAAGAGGAAGGAATAAGCTCAACAACATGATCAAGATTCGCTTGATACGCCACCAATGTTGTAGGCAACGACACGTCTGTCTCGATAGGTATAGAATTATCACTCAAAGTACTCGATGAAGGAAGAATCCAAGGATCCTCCATATGAGAAGTGTGAAAGGAGACCGAATTCGACGAGGTTGAAGCCCTACCAAGACTAGACCCAATCATAAGACCAGGTGCAAGACAACTAAAGGTTCCCATGAGAGAAGGATACATACCCACACCCACATTCTCAGTTGTCGGCTAAGAATGATCAATAACCAGGATAGAAGCTCTCGATGATGTTTTTACACTTCGATTCTGGAAATATTTTTGTATCAATAGTAACGATCTTCCCATCCAATGGAAAACAAACCACTAGGAAGAGGGAAGAGGCTATCGCTTGCATATTGTACATCCAGTTCCTACCCAGCAAAATACTGTAGTCAAGGGGCACATCAACCACCTCGACCTCGATCGCAACCTTCTTCCCCCAATTGGACCTCTAGGGAAGGAAGTATACCATGCGGCTGAAACGATCTTCCATTAAAAGCAGTCAACATGTTCGTAGATTTAGACAACGTGGGAGAACCTAAGCCCTTCCAACAAGCCAAAGACATCATGGAAGTGGTAGCGCCTTCACCAATCACAGTATGCATGATGGTGTTGTTCAAACACTCTACATGAATCAAAATAGACACATAGTAAAGCAAGCGAGGTTGGCTTCCATGAGTTTCAAATTTGATCACGGAAGGAGAGCTATCATCACCAACCCACAGAGTAGACAACAAGGCCTTTCTCTACGAAGGACAAGTCTGAAGTACTTCTAATGCAGACATCACACAAGGAGTCTGGCCCAAATCCTCGACAATTGAATAGTTTTAGGTGGCTCGAGCATTAGGATTGTGCCCCAAGCGCTTCAAGATTCCCTTAAGAATGTGAGGCAGAACTTCAGGCTTATCCGTAGGCTTTTCAATTTGCAAAGAGATCTTAGGTGGAGAAGTTTCTTTCCCAAGGTCTAGTTGTGACGAACCATAATATTTCACATGCATCACAACACTAGTAGATTTCACCATGTTGATGCACTCGTGGCCACTAGTGGAATCCGATGGATTTGGAGTTCCACTAGATGCACAACCAAGATCCACGGTTCTTGAGTTCATATTTTGATTATTTGTAAACATAGCTGGGCCTATGCTATGAACTTCGAAGCATCTTCCATATGAGGGCACAAGTGAGTGAGGTGGTCATCCCCGCACAACTTGCAAGGAAATTTCACCTTCTGCTTAGACTTCTTGTCCCCCCCAGAATTATTATTATTGTTATTGTTCTTGTCGCTAACAGCATTATCATTATTATTCCCACCCTTCTTATTATTTTTTCCTTTCTTTTTATTCCTTCCAGGTTGTTGGTTACCTTTCAGGTTCGATGATTGCACGAAAATTATATCCACCGACTGGGTAGGAAGGGGTGAAGCCGTAACTTGCCCCGAAGTAGATTGATTAAGCGATAACTGGCTCACTTGTTTCATAACTGAATCCATAGGTTTGGTACTTGTGGAGCCAACAATACCATCGGCATGTGGCCCAGGTTTGAACTTGGGGTCGAAATTGGAATGTGGAACATTAGGTATGATGTCATAAAGGATCCTAGACTGAGCATAAATCAAGTCCAACTATTGGGCCCTAAAAATAGCTTGGTCCTCGTTTTGCACTCCAGATGTGGAAACATCCTGCGCGATATAGGGTAACAACAACTTGAGAAACCACTCTAGAAAAAAAATTGGTGGTATAAAGGCTTTAATCATCCTCTTCAGTCTATGCCACTCTTGAATATGATCTAAAATATGGGTGGCTTTATCTTTCCGAAATGTCGACAAGATTTCGGTACTGGTGTTGTAACGCATGAGTAGATGGAATTGGTTAAGAAAAGTCATAGCAAGGTCATGAAATGAATAATATGTCCCCCTAGGTAACTCTATATACCATTTCGCGGCAGGACCCATGCAAGTGCATTGAAATAGTCTCAGAAAGACAAAATCATCATTCAAGGAATTTGAAGAGCACCAAAGATGGAAGGTCGTAACGTGCTCACCAAGATCTTCACCAGCCTTACCCTTGAACTTTGGAATGTCCGAAGGAAGTTTGGTAGGAAGTGTCGGCCATGATGGGTCATGATATATAGGATCGTTCATCTATCTCGATAGATTGGGTAGATTCAAAGTCACAAGGAAAGGGAGCCTAGGTTGAGCCGGTTGGTTCCATGCTCCTTGATAGGACTGGTTTGCATAAGCCTGACTGCTATATACACCATGGCCATGGCTAGTGGGATAATAACCTCCTCCCAATTTACCCATATAGGGCTAGATGTAAGGATTGTGATGTGGAGTATCTTGAGACTGGGGTGCTATAAAGCCATAATCAGGTGACTAATACACGGGTTAATACCCGGACCCATAAGGTGTGTAGGTTTGTCTGTTAGATGGTCCGTAAGAATGTCCATAAGAGGTTCCATAAAATGGACCATGAGATGGTCCATGGGAAGGTCCATAAGATGGTCCATGGAAAGATACATGTCTTGCTGACATGTTAGGAGGCACATGACCCTGTGATACTACAGTGCTAGCAGAAGTAGGACGGACATGGCTAGTAGTGGAACTCTAGCCAGAAGGCCCACTAGAGTTAGGGGGAGGATGCGTGGTCAAAAAATAATTTGAAGGGATTGGTGCAGAAGATGATGGAATATGTGAAGGAATATAACTCGTGCCCCCAATAATCACATGTCTAGGTTCTGGTCCTCGAATAGGAACACTAGTGCTAGGCCTAGGGTGTGTGTGTGAAGGAACCTCCACCAAAGGGGTGGAAGGTGTAATGTGACTAGAGATACCAAACCTCTCCGCCTGGAAAGGAATGGAAGTGCCCCCAAGTGCAGCACCAGGGTCAACACTCGACCCATCATGAGGTCCCACATCGGTCTCGGGAATATCAGGCATGCCATACCTAATAGTGCTAGTGTTAGCAGATGCGTGGTGAGTCTCATCGCCCGAAAGCTAATACCAGCGATTAGGGTGTGTGGAATCTGTGAATCATGAAAAATATTCATGTGATGGTCCAGTTGAATGATGACCAGACCCTATCAAAGTCCTATATGTGCTTGCAGGTTCATCCTCCCATACATGACGAGGAAGATCAGGTATTTCCAGAATCCCAGGCTCATGATCACCCATAGTGTGTGAATCAAAGTGAGAATGAGTTCGTCCGGGCTGTCTGGTTCTCTCTCCCAAAGGAGGAGGAGACATGGAAGGTGGAATTCCTATTAAACGAAGAGAATGGCGAGGTACCGCACATGAATCCATAATGAATCAACAAAAAGAAAAGACTCAATGTAGCTATGCAACCCTAAGCAATCTAGCATGCACAGAGCATACAATTAAGAAAATATAAATCCAAATAACAAGGAAACCAAGGGTAGGATATATGAGCTCTCGAATGAAGCAGGTATGTCTCTCCTAGGAGATACTTGAGACTCCCATACACAACAAGCTGAGGTTCACAACCAATTACAGTGGCCCTTAGCTTCAATGCATATAGCGACTGTGTTGTTTGACCTCTACCTAGCCAGGACACCTGCTGAATAACCTCTGCAAATACCCCCTTGATACCTAGGTAAGGAAACTAAGGTCACCTCAATATAATCAATGCTCAGGCGGGTAGTAGTAGGTGGGATCGATCATATGGGCAGGGTAGCAAATCTTGAATCCTGAAAGCACAAACCAGTACCCCAATGGTGCACTGACCATGCCTTAAAGGACCCCAAATATGAATACAATCCTTAAAATATCTACGGTGCTCATATAAAGTGACCAAGGGTCATCCCAATCACAATTGCGTGCATTGCCTCGTGCTTAACTCCAGTGTAAGAGGAGCATCCTGAGAAACACTAATTATACCAAGGGTTTCACACTCTCACCTAGACAAACACCTACTTGTTTTTTTAGTGGTATTGTATAATTGATTCACAATAAACTATTCCAAGACCCTAAAACCTAATCTTGTTGATGCACCCTATAAAAGAAAAGAGTGTAATTCATTTTATTAAGTGTTAATTTTAATTGGCTGTGATTACTCAAAGGGAAATGGTCGTGCAACTAATGAAGTTATGACTCAACAGTGAAGTAAATATGCACACCTAACAAGCAATTCCAAGTGCAATGTGTAGAATGAAGAACATGGTATGCCACTACATGAGATGCAAAATGTTTCCTTCAAATGTAAGTGCAATCATTCCTAGATGAAAATCTGACTATAAACCAGCAAGCAAACCTAATGCAAGTACTGTGCCAAAGCAAAATGAAAGAGATGCATAAGTATGCAAAAGCAAAAAAAAAAAAACAATTGAAAATGAATGAGATGTGAAAGCAATAAATGACTCTACAACCCCCAGACCTTGCAACCACTCACAAACAACAGCCAAGCAAGGCACTAATGTAAAAAGAGACCTAATGCACTAATCTCAAAACAAAAAATGGATAAATGAATGACAAGAACAAATCTTAAAAACTAAATTAAAAGTAGTCTCTAGTCAGAAACAGAGGGTGTATACAGACACCAGAAGCATCAAAGAAGACTCAGCAAGCATCAAACTTCACCTAGCAACACGTAATCCTCCAACTAAGGCTCAAAATCAAGGCATACATGAATGTTCTCAGTACAACAAAGTATATATGCGACTGTTCAGGGAAAACCCGCGTGTATACATGACTGTGACTAAAAATCCGCGTACAGGAAGAAAAATGCATAAAAATAGGGCAAACAGACAAGCCAAGATCAAATTTACTTCTTCAAAATCCTACTGGGAAAACTTTCCCCTAGCCCCGACATAGAAACAGAGAAATCAAGATCAATTCAAGTACATTGACTACCAAAAACCCCCAAAGATAAACAATTAGGACCCTCCCCGGTATGGCCGCCAATTCTGTTACGGAGAGAAACTTCCTATGGCTTGGGGTGTACCACAACAGACAACTTTGACAATAGAAATCAATCTTTCCTAATATGCAAGAGAAACCAAGCATATAACACTAAGGCATACTAGATCGTACCTTGTTCTAGACTGTTGAAGTAGATCCCCGTTGAGCTTTCCAATTCATGCTTGCATTGGCAATTCGCTCTCAACAACAACAAACAATACAAGCATGCTCTAAAATAATGTGTTAGACCTACTCTAGCATATATATTCAACAATGTATAAGAAATTAGATACATCCATGGATTCAATATTCATATTCAAATGCACATAATTGGATAGGAAAATATATTTCTATTAATAAAATCAGAGATTACAATAGTGACAACCTCTGTTGGCACGTCTACGAATCGGAGAAACCAAGTCCTCCACCTAGGCCTCCACCACCTCAATCCTCCATCTCTCGATAGCAAGCTCACAAGAAAAGGAAAACTTAGGAAGAACACAAAGTGCTTCAAAGCTACAAAGGAATGCAGACTCAAGTATATGGAAACTATGGCAACAATGGACTATAGTTTCTTTGCTCTTCAATTCCCCCTCTTCAATGTATCCAAGGGGTTCCTTATATAGCACTCCAAAAGGGTAATGGAGGGTCAAATTTGAGCAATATCAAGGCATATGGAAGGCCAAGAGTCAGGATATTCAGACTCCTATGAGGAAAACTCCAAAAATATTTGGACTTATGCACACATCCCGATGTACGCAGGTTTGAGGTCAAAAGTTGCGTGTACACGCGAGTATGGGTTTAAAAGTTGTGTACAGCAATAAACAGGTCTTTTTAGGCATGAACTTGGAACATCACAGTATAATATAAGTCCATGGGGTCTAAAGAGTCTGCAGAGGGACATGGAAGGCCATAAATATGTGATCAACCATGTGTGGTAAAATCAACTATAACAATTTTGAAAAAGCATTTGTGTCGATGATATATGAACATATATGAGAGATTTTTTGTAATGTTGGGAATAAATCATATGTACCATGTCCCTTTGACAAATAGAGTGTATATGAATTACTAACAAAGCCATGAGTATATTGTAAAGAATAAAAATATATAGAAAAGTTGGTGTTGAAGTGTAAAATTTAGGTGACAAGCCTCGAGCTTAAGATATTACGTTCAAAGCTTCCACCAAAATAGGACAAACATTTAATGCCACTAAGATAAAATAAAAATGGGAAATGTAATGATGAGTGGAGAAAAGCTACAATATAACCATATTGTTGCTTTATCCAGCAATACTGGGAAGGGGGGGGGGGGAGGCGGCTGAATCAATATTTCCTTCTTTTCACTTTATTAAAGCAATTAGTATAAGATAAACAATAAATTATGGACACATAATTTTATCATGGAAACCTCAAAGAGAAAACCACAAAATAAAACTCATTAATAAGACGGCCCAGCCGAATGACGAATCGTTAAAAATATTTAATCTTCATGTGACGGCCCAGCCGAATGACGACCAGACCCTACCGGAGTCCCGTATGTGCTAGGAGGTTCATCTTCCCATACATGACAAGGAAGATCAGGGATGTCCAGAATCGCGTGCTCGTTATCACCCATAGTTTATGAATCAAAGTGAGAATGAGTTCGCCTGGACTGTCTGGTTCTCTCTCACAAAGGTGGAGGAGACGTGGAAGACAGAAGCCCTGCTAAACGAAGAGAATGGTGAGGTGCTGCACCCGAATCCACAATGACTCAATAGAAAGAAAATACTCAATATATCTATGCAACCCTAAGCAAATTAGCATGCACAAAGCATACACCTAAGAAAATCTAAATCCAAATCACAAGCAAATCAAGGGTAGGATAAATGAGCTCCTGAATGAATCAGGTATGTCTCGCTTAGGAGAGGATTGAGACTCTCATACACAACAAGCAGAGGTTTGTAACCAATTATAGTGGCCCTCAACTTCAATGCATATAGGGACTGTGTTTTCTGACCCCTACCTGGCCAGGACACCTGCAAAATAAGCTCTGCAAATACCCCCTCGATAACCTAGGTAAGGAAACTAATGTCACCTCAATATAACCAATGCTCAGGTGGACATTCGCAGGCGGGATCGACCGTATGGGAAGGGTAGCAAATACCGAAGCCTGAAAGCACAATGGGTACCCCAAGTGTGCACCAATCAATACCTCAAAGGCCCCTAGATACAAATACAATTCTGGAAATATCTCTGGTGCTCACAGAAAGCGACCAGGGGTCATTCCAATCACAATCACATGCACTACCTTGTGCTTAACTCCCGTGTAAGAGGAGCGTCTTGAGAAACACTAATTATATCAAGGGTTTCACACTCTCACCTGGATAGACAACTACTTGTTTTGTTTAGTGGTCTTGGATAATTGACTCACAATGAACTATTCCAAGACCCTAAAACCTATTCTTGTTGATGCACCCTAAAAAAGAAAAGAGTGTAATTCATTTTATTAAGTGTTGATTTTAGTTGGATGTGATTACTCAAAGGGTGAATGGTCGTGCAATGAATGAAGTTATGACTCAGCAATGAAGTAAATATGCACACCTAACAAGCAATGCCAAGTGCAATATGTAGAATGAAGAATAGGGTATGCCACTACATGAAGTGCAATATTTTTCCTTCAAATGTCAGTGCAATCATTCCTATATGAAGATCTAACTCTAATAACAGTAAGCAAACCTAATGCAAGTACCGTGCCAATGCAAAATGCAAAAGATGCATAACTATGCAAAAGCAAAAATATTTTTGTATTTTTTGTAATAAATGAGATATGGAAGCAAAGAGATGACTCTACAACCCCCAGACCCTGCAAGCACTCACAAACAGCAGCCAAGCAAGGTACCAAGGTAAAAGAGGCCTAATGCACTAATCTGAAAACAAAAAATGGATAAATGGATGACAAGAACAAAACTTAAAAAATGAACTAAAAGCAATCTATGGTTAGACACAGAGGGTGTATACAGACTCCATAAGCATCCAAGAAGACTCAGAAATCATCAGAAATCACCCAACAACACTTAATCCTCCCATTAACGATCAAAATCAAGGCATACGAGACTGTTCTCAGTAAAAGAGCGTATATACGTGACTATTCAAGGAAAACCAGCGTGTATACGCGACTGTGAAAGCAAAACCTGCGTACAGGAAGAAAAATACATAAAAATAGGGAAAACAGACAAGCTAAGACATGATTTATTTCTTCAGGACCCTACCGGGAAAACATGCCCCCAAACCCGACACAGAAACAGAGAAATCAAGGGCAATTCAAGTACATTGAATACCAAAAACCCCCAAAGAGAAACAACTAGGAACCTCCCCAGTATGGTCGCCAATTCTGTTATGGAGAGAAACTTCCTATGGCTTGGGGTGTACCATAACATGCATCTTTGACACTAGAAATCAATATTTCCCAATGTGCAAGAGAAACCAAACATCTAACACTAAGGGATATCGAATCGTACCTTGTTCCAAACGGTTGAAGTAGATCCCCGTTGAGCTTTCCAATTCACTCTTGTATTAGAAATTCCCTCTCAACAATAACAAACAAGACAAGCATGCTATAGAATAGTGTGTTAGACCTACTCTAGCATATATATTCAATGATGCATAAACAATTAAACACATCCATGGATTCAATATTCATATTCAATTGCACATAATTGGACAGGAAAATATATTTCTATTAATAAAATCAGATATTACAATAGTGAAAACCTCTGTCGGCACGTCTACGAACTAGAGAAATCGAGTCCTCCACCTTAATCCTCCATCTCTCGATAGAAATCTCACAAGCAAAGGCAAGCTTGGGAAGAACACAAAGTGCTCCAAAGGGACAAAAGGATGCAGACTCAACTATATGCAAACCGTGGAAACAATGGACTATAGTTTACTTTCTGTTCAATTCCTCCTCTTCAATGTATCCAAGGGGTTCCTTATATATAGAACTCCGAAAGGGTAACGAAGGGTCGAATCCAAGCGTTCTCAAGGAATTTGGAAGGCCAAGAGTCAATTTATTCGGACTCCTATGAGGAAAACTCCAAAAATATTTGGACTTATGCACACATCCCAATGTACGCGGGTTTGAGGTAAAAAGTTGCGTGTACACGCGAGTATGGGATTGAAAACCGTGTACAACAATAAATAGGGGTTTTTAAGGTATGAACCTGGAACATCAAAGGATAATATGAGTCCATGGGGTCTAAAGAGTCTATAGAGGGACATGGAAGGCCATCAATATGTGATCAACCATGTGTGGTAAAATCAGCTATAACAAGTATTTTGAATTGGCATGATAAGACATCCACACAATCCATAATTAAATAATTACATCATACATGCTTAGATATTCATTAGTTGGGCCTTGGCCTTTAGCTTCACACTAGGAATCCATAGTAGCATATTTACATCATTTACATGATTTTACTAAATATATTCCAAGTCAAAACTGAGTTATCACAAACTCTAGTATAAATGTTATTATTGTACCCTTTCCAAATAGTTATTACTCTATACCATGCTTATTCATTATGATTAATCATTTATATTAAAATAATTTTTAAAAATAAAACAAATTTATACTCATTTTTCTCATCAAAGGCATGACCTTGAAATTATCTAGAAGTTCAAGAGTTTTAGAGGGAAAATGATTTTTTTGTAATTAAATGCTTCAATCATGCATATAAGCCCAACAATCCATCAATAGGGATGGTCCATAAGGAGAGTAACACTACGTTGATGGTGAGCTCCTTGGGATTTTGAGCACCTCCCACTAGAAAGGTATTTGGAAATGTGAAAGAAGAAGACACCATTACTTTAGTTCGTGAAGCTTTTCATCCAAGAATCAACTTCTTCGACGCATCGTCATAAGTTCGATGGATTCCCTTTGGTGAATTGATCAACAAATCATTTTTTGAATTGAATCTAAACATTAGGATGCATTCTTATCATTTTACCCCAAAATTATTGGATTGGCCCATTATTTTTCTATTCTTCAATCCTCCCAGCTGAGTTAATTTTTATTAATCGTTTGTCACCTATTGATCCTTCCACATTAGAGTAGCATCAAGAAGAAGAAAAATGTAGGTAGTAGATCAACTTCGGGAATATGAATGTGTTTATTTCAAGCATTTGCAAGTTTACTCAAATGAGATGTCATATTTGATCATATTGTTTCTATTATTGTTATCCCAACGAGCTAGATAGAGTGGTTGAGTGATTTAAGCTTCATGTAAAAAGTGTTAGGGTTGGATTCCCCGGCTTGGTTTCGTTTTCTATGTGCCTCAATCGATGTTCCTACTAAGTCAATCTTTGTAATCAATGCCAACAAGTTTATATTGGGTTCCATTCATGAAATTTCCAAGGGTTTCTTCACAAGGTTTTCCTTGGAAAATAAATAGTTGATGTATACTGTAGTAAGTTAATGGACAAGGTATCACTGGTATGGTTGTAGGAATTTAATATATTTTAAAAAAACATAGGAATAGAGAGAATTGGTCAAATCATATGAGATATTGTGTATATATACCTAGAATTAAGGGATAAGGGAAGGGAGAGAAGTAGAAAGAAATGGAGAGGAGAAGAGTGGGATTTAGAGATGCATAATTGAAGTTGTTTTTGATAAAGACAAGTACCTCTTTCATTAGGGTGTGCCCTCATTTTGAAGGAGAACAACATCAAGTTTGAGTCTATATAGAAAAACCTCAACACTAAGAATGACCTTCGCCTTAGTTCGAACCTTGTTTACAAGTTGCAATTGCACCAAGTCCCTAGGCTCATCCACAATATCAAAGCCATCATAAATTCATTGGTAATACTAGGACACATTGCGGAAACTTGGTCATCATCCAAAACCACATCTTATCTTTTTCCAAGATCCATGTTGGCTCTATGATAGATCTGAGGTCCATAGAAGGCAGTCGAATATAATCCAAATGTAGTCTATATCACCTGCATATTCAACCTCCTAGAAGAAAGGAGGTGTCACTTGAGGCACACATATCGTTGCCATTAAAGGTGCAAAGTATTGAATATTTGTGGGTGTGCACATTATATTATGTATTCTTTAATCACATTCTTTCAAGCTAGCTTAACTAATAGCATACATATAAAGTATAACAATATATAAACAAACAAGATATACCATGAATAATAATACAAAATCATAATGAATCTCCATTATATAAGAAAAATGATTAATACAATAGAACCCATGCATATAACTTATGACATAGCACCTAAATTAAAACTCTGACCTCCTCTTATCACATTTTCTACAATAACAACTACTAACCTCACATATATAGGTGATTGGAGTAGTTACAAAATATTCTTGTCTATACCAAATAATATGCTAGTTGTGACCTAGTCATACAAAATGGCATGCACCTTCCAAGACATGCACATAGGGTCGAAGATATTGGGAATAGAGAATAATTGAAATGAATCCTTTGCCTTCATGTACTCAAAATTTGGTGGAACAACATAGACAAAATTTTACAATCTCATTACTTCCACGACTTCACCTTCTCCTAAACTATGCTCTATATTATCACTTAATAAAATCTGGACAACATTAAATCGCTAACCACACCTTCCAACTCATTCCCAAGTTGGTCTCTGCATCCTTTTCAAAATTAGGCTCCGGGTCTAGAATTTTTTTTATATGGCCTTATCTAGGAATCTATTGAACCCATAAAAAACAAGAGTATGACATGTGCTTGCTCCTTGGATTTCATTGGCTTACTCTTTTGCTTTAAATATTTGTCAAGTATTCCACGACTACTATTACCTACATCAATGCTTCTAGTTTGACATATACTTTTTGCTTCATCCTTTTAGTCAAAGTATACAGGGACTATGCTTTCCTGGTGAGTTATCTTGCCATATTCATTAGTCTTTTCTTAGGGTTACTCCAAAAGTGTTACACCATGTTACGGGGTGCTTCATGAGATTTGTGGTAAATGGTGTATGATTAGGCCCTTGATGGTTTGTGATGGATTTCCACATTGGAGAGTGTCCATGGTGGATTTTGTAAGGCCTTGACGGTAAGCCTCGAATATATGTAATGTTGCCGTTTGATTATTATGGTGGCACTAGGTTCACGAGCTATGGACTATTGACATTATTAATTTTATTACTTTTATTATTATTATTATTATTTGATTTACCTATAATTAAAATATAGCTCAACATGGACAACAAACATGGCTGGGGGGTCTTGGATTCCACATGCGAGGGGGTTGGGGAGGTTAGGAGTTACTGCTCTTCCTAATAGTACTTTTTGTTTCCTAATTTTGATTTTATTGGAATATGGATGTCATGTCACAACTAATGGATACTTTGCATGCACTCGTGCAACCATGCATGATGATAATATTCCCTACCCAAGTTTATCTTCAATTAATCAGAGAAAATTTAGGGAGGATTCAAGTTACCTTCAGTCATTTGGAGTGATTTGGGGGAATTCATGTTGTCTTCAGTCAGTTAAAGGGGTTTGAGTCTAATTTGAGTTATCCTCATTCAATTAGAGTTAATTTGGATTAATTCGAAGTTCATCGGATTTATTTTAAGGAAATTCAAGTCAATAGGTGAAACTCGAGTTCTCTCTAGTGTGTGGGAGTTTGGTGAGGTTTGAGTCAACCTTAGTGAATTCGAGTTATCCCCATTGATTTTGAGTGCTTTTCTAGTGGATTTGAGTTAGACATAGTGGATTTGAGTTATCCCTTAGTGAATTCGAGTTGCTTGCTAGTGAGCCTAAGTTAGGCATGTTGGTGAATTTGAATTTGCTATGAAAGGAATTCGAATTGCTTTTCATCAAGGTATAGTTTTGGATTATTCCTTCCTTCCTTCATTCTTTGGAGGTGAGTCGTTCATGCCATTCTTGTCGAGAGTTAGGTAGTCTTGTGAGCCTGGGAGCCCATGTATGCTCTGTTATGTGTGTGAAGTGTGTGCTTGGATCATGAGGATATTGTGTCATGTTTGAAGCAATCTCGATTAACTCTAGTATAGTTCCTCTATGTCCACCGCTTGTCTTTGCCTTGGACCTGCACATAAATATTGATGGTGAAAGATGATGTCATGAGGGACCTAGGAGGTGAAGAGATTATCATTACACCTGGTAGTGGGGTGGAAGAGTAAGTAAGTGGTGAGGGATTGAGTTAGGGTTTATCAAACTGAAATTTGAGCTAATCTTGAGTGTGGTATAGTTCCTCAGTTTCCACCGCTTGTCTCTATCCTAGACCTGCACATATATCCTGATGGTGAATGGAAATGTCTTAAGAGACCTAGGAAGTGAAGGGATTACCATTTCACCTGGTAGTGGGGTGGAGGGGTAAGTAGGTGGAGAGGGGATAAATCCTGTGGAAGAAATCCCAGTTATCATTCTCATGTTATGGGCCTAAGTATTATCCTTAGAGATCAAATTGGAAAGAGAGAGTTCCTTAGTGTGTGTATCCATTAACTCAGATTGGGGGTGACTTTCTCAAGTATTTTGTCTTGACAGTGTCTAAAGTTGGAAGGAATGTTAACCTATTGATGCTAGTTGCACCATATATAAAAGATACGCATTCTTAAAATATTATTACTGTGTGATCAATGCACATGTGCCCCTGGAGGATGATATATCTTGGTTATATTACGCTACACCATGATATATATGTTCATGTTCAATGGCTAAATTTTATGTTGTTAAATTGGAAGCTCACGAAATAAGTATGTGAATATGTTAGTCTAGTTGTTAGATGCTAGATTGTATGATTTAGGGTAGTTGTTGGGATCTTATTTTTGGAAAATCCATATGGCCATGTATGGTTGTTTTAGATCAGATATTCAACTGGATTAATGGCTATTATTAAAGTGGTAAATTCTAATTTGCATAATTGTTATAAATCTGCTCCAATGAACTATAATGATGCTTATTTATGTAAGTTTTAAGCATGTGCAGAGAAGCAAAGCATATAGATTTTTTTAAGCAAAATAGAGATCACAACACATCATTCACACATAAACACAGAGATTTACCTTGGAAACCCTTAACCGGGAAAACCAGAAAACCTTGGAGCAACACCTCCTATTTTCTCTTCATTACATTATGAAATCCTCACAATACAAAATATAGGTATTCCGCAACATCCAAATACCCTAATCGGTTAACCCAGATTAGAAAAAGACTCCAATCCCTTAACCGGGATTAAGTTACATATTTTTAGACAAATTCTAAAAATAGTCACAAACAGCTATAAATAGCCATAAAATCTATAAATAGCCTTTGGGATCGCCGAGCTGCAGCGCTAACATGCACACCTCCCCTCCATACGCACATGCAAAGAATATAACATATACCCAACAATTTACTTATGGTACTAGAAGCTAGATTGCTTATGTATTTATGATCATTAGAAGGTCTGATATTTGGACAGACCATATGGTTATATATGGTTGTTCTGAGTCAGATTAGATGGGGATTTGATGACTGTTATTTGGACAGACCATATGGTTATATATTGGAATGTTGATTTGTATACTATCGTAAGTAGACTCTTTATGAATGTATATAAATCTATTTTAATAGTTGGTTAAATGGCTACGAGTGGTATCCCATAGGTGTGATGAAATTTAGTAAACATTAAAAGAGGTTATGGTTTGAATATATTAAGGTGTCATTACATTGCATTGCATGTAGAATAGGGAATTGTTGCATTGGAAGGGCCATCTTCCTTGTAGAGGGTTGATTGTTTTAATTAGTTTGGATTGTTGACATGTTATCCTAAACCTTACATGAACAACATTATGTTGTGCTTAAAATTATAATCAGTCCTCCTTTTTATAATCTTGGAAGTATTCAGAACCTAAAGATGTGTTTGGGTTGGGGTACATTAAAACTTGCACTTTGGAGATGGCTTATTCAATGGTTGTTTGACCTCAATTAAGTTCTTGCATGACAACCTTCCTCGAGGAATTAGATATCATCAATCAACTTATTTACATTCTACATGTTGGTAACATGAAGATGATTACTTGATTCAAGAATGCCTTGCATTGTAGGAAGAGTATCCCGAAGGAGAGTATTGATCCATAAAAAACATGGGGTAGCTTAGATGCTTGCATGGAGGCTTGGAGTTGACTTGGGGATATTTGGGTTGAGATAGTGTTCATGCAAAGGGAATGGACCCAATGGAGGACATGTATTAGAAGGTTCATTGGAGTCACTAGAGGCTTATAGGAGGAGTGTTGGATACACCTTTACGAGTTCCCTTGCATTCAGATTCTTTCTTGTGCATGTCATCACCTTGGAGCTTGACATGTGTACCCTTGGAGTCTAGTGCTCCACATGTGTGATCCTATATGTGTCTTTGTAGGTTGCTTGTAAAGTGATAGGCTTGTATATGTATTTTTTTTCTCTATTACCTCTCACCGATATAGAGGAAGGAGATAGTCATTTCACATTTATTCATTATTGTTCATGTTGTGTCAAATATGTGACTAAGAGGAGTGAACTAGTCTTCCTCTTTCTGTTGCATCTTCTTTTGTACTTTATATATCTTGTCTTTTTTGAATTATTGTGACTTTGAAGAATATTCTAAATGTATTTTATTAATGGAACCTTTAGGAGATGTTATTATTCCTCCGTCAGAATGATATTATTGAATTAGGTCAGTAGAGAGTCATGAGGAAAACCCTCCGTTGTAAGTTGGGTCATTAGCACCCTCCTAAATATAATATTAAGTTGATTTGATTCCTCATAGAGAAGTCGGCTCAGTCAATTTTAGCAGGGCCGCCTTAGTTTAGTGAAAATTTAAGTGAGAAGAAGAATATAAATAGAGAGAGGTGCTCCTCATTTGAAACACACAGACACACACTTTTGTAGTGCATCAGAGAGAGAGAGAGTATTATATGCAAGGAGGAGAAGGACCAGTTTGAAGTTTTATCTTTTATCTTTTTGATCATCTATATTGAGGAAGTTTTTCTTGCTAGGTTTTTCCCTTTAGGGTTTCCTAGGGTAAATTTGTGTTGATCTTGTGATACGGTTTCTTTCAGTGATCCTTTATATGCTATTATTATGAAATTGAATTGAATGCTGATAATATAGCTTAGCATATATAATATTAACATGGTATCAGAGCTAACTTGAATAGGACATCTTTCACAAGGTGAAAAATCCCTCTCCCTCTCTGACAAGAAATTAGGGTTTCAGAGAAAATAGGATTTTTGAAGATATGACTGCATAGAAATTTGAGCCCTCCTAGAGGGCATCCACTGAGCTTAAGATCGAAATTTTTGAGTGGGTAGATCTTCAAGAAAGTCAAACCATAGTTTGACACTGGACCAGAAAACTACAGAAATCTAGAAAACCAGAAAACTGCACTGCAGAATCTCGCGTCAGTTTTGAAAGGTGAAGACTTGATATCTCCAGAAACCAAGCACACTGGTCAACTCGCCTCAGTCAAGCACATCTCTTGGTAAGATCAGTTTCTCTTTTTCAAGAATTTCAATTTCTTTGTAATCTCCTGACAAGATGGCCCCAAGAACCAAGCTTGAGGACAAAATGAGAAGGCATAGAGAATGACCAAGCATGGAAATACAGAATTGGCCTCATTCTCAAGGAGAATAATCTTGACAAATATATCGAGAAAGAAGTTGTAGAACCTGATGAGGCTGAAGCTAAGGAGAAGCACAAAAGGGATCTGATTAGGGCACAAAGGATTATTGTTGACTCTATCAAGGATCACTTGATCCCTCAAGTGCTATCCAATAAGAATTTGAAAGAAATGTTGTTGGGCAATAGGGCAGACCCGGGTTTAATCCTTTAATGTCGCACCAACAAAAGACCCACAGAGTTGGCCCTTTCGACCGCGCTTGCAGTCTCACCCGAAACAGCTATGGGGGTGCCGCAGAATCAGGTTTCTGCAAGCAGAGAGGGGGATTACTGTACCTTAGCCTTTTAATAACCTTATTAATCAATAATTACAAAGCTTTACCATTCATTCACATACAACTTTGCAGATAAATAAACAGTCGTGACTTGCTCAACCCACTACAGGGAATTCACAGCGAAGCTAAATATTAGCAGCGATCTAACTTATCAGATGTAAACATTTATTAATGCATAAAAGAAACAGAAACAGAAACAGCACAAGAAACCACAACATCGGATATAACATGGTTCACCCCCAGTGTAGGGGCTACGTCCACAAACTATGTTCTATTCAACTTGCTACAAAAACCACAGTTTGATCTGCGCACTTAGCTGCAGATCCTTTCAGTCCTTAAAAATACGCGCACACAGCAGCAGGCCCCTGCGCACACAGCTGCAGGTCTTTCCTCAATCTTCTTTACAAAAACCCTCTGCGCACACAGCTACAGAGGTCGTCCACGCACATAGCTGGGACTTAACCTTTCCTTACAAAATCAACCTTAGCTTTGCCTTAATCTTTCTTTCATCATAAAACCTAACCTATCTTCTTTACACAAGCGCTTATTTATACTGCGCATTTTTACAAAACCATGGTCTTAAACCATGGGCACCCAAAACCCTAAACCCTGGATTTCAACCAAGGGTTTTATTACAAAAAAGGAGTTTTAACTTCCCCCGACACCCCTAAGACTGTTTTGACCCGTAACTCCACTTACAAACTTTCTAATTAACCGCGGAGTTACCCAAACATGGAGTATGCGCCCCAACAGGCCCCTAAGACTCACTAATGGCCCATCTCGGGACACCCTGTGATGTCTCTGGTGGGAGAATCTTCTGCGCGAGGGTGCTGAAGCGACTGTTGAGGTTATATAGTATGTCGTCAGCTACTTTTTCCTTTTCCACCAACTCTTGTAACACTGAAGATGAATCTGTATTAGCCCGTTCCTGTGCAAAACTGTCGTAGCTCTTCAAAACTTTGAGCTGGCTTTCTGCAGTATTACTTAATTCCAATCCTTCATCAACCAGGGGCTGGAGCGAATTCTCCAGTAGTGTTACCCTTGTCCTGCAGGATTCAATTTCCTACTGAAGTTCCTTATTGCGCTTCACTTTAGCCATCTTCTGCATAGGTGGCAGCGTCTTGATTTCTATTCTGACTGCATCTAATTCGGCTTGGCATATCTTGATGGATTCCTAGATCTTACCGACATCTGGATGGTCTTGGAGGTTCGCCCAAGCTTCAATGCTGTCTTCCAGCAGTTTGGCGACGCTGGCTGTATTATCTGATATTTTTGCTGCTGAAGCCTTGATGTCCCTATAGCGCTGTTCCTGGGCCTTTGGGGGAGTCTCAGGAGGGATGCGAAGTTGAAGTTCTGCGATCTGGTGCTGATGTTCTGTCTTCAACCTGTCAATCTCGCTGCGAGACTGCTGGGCATAGTCTCTCAGCTTAGCAATTCTCTGTGTTGGTTCCTCCGCACCTTACAGGTCAAGATCAGAAAGACTCCGACAGGCCTCATCCAATGCTTGCAGAAGTGTAGTTGTTTTATGTTCAGCATCTATCTTCTTTTCCGCCACTTCTTCTAGTTGTGCTGCGACAATTTGGTTTTGCTTGATAATGTCATCCAGTTGGATTTGGGACAATTGATCTCGTGCATGGATCTCCTTTGTAATTGCTAGCTGGAAAAGGTGCAATTCTGACATGGTCATCTTTGTATAATCCATCTCTACAGTCATATTCATCTGGGACCGGGAATCTGCATCGGTCAGTGTCAGAGCTGCGCTTGATACTTGACCTCGGTTATCTCTAGTTGGCCATTGCCTAAGATCCTGCTGCGTGACCGCTGTAGTGCTGCTTGTGGCAGGACTGGTTACGGATTTTGCCGCTATCTCTTTTAGCTCCGAAACCCTGTTTGCTATACCTGTGAGCCCGGCAAGATGCATTTGGGAAAACTTGGACCACTTTTTGGTAAGCGTCCCGGTAGATTTTTCTAGAGCCTGCTCCAGCTCATCCAGCATTATAGTGACATCTTCTTCAATATTTTTGTCCTTCGACGCTTTTGAATTTTTGCGGGACTGCGGCTTACTTACCTCTGCTACGTCTGGTGACTTGCGCTTGGTTGATGGGCTAGGATCTGATAGAGTCTTGCATGAGTCCTCATCCTGATCATCCTGGCCGCCATCTTCGTCCTGGCCGTCGCCATTCATCTGCGAATCACTCAGGTCTTCGCTATCTTCTAATGGGTTTTGCTGCTGCGCTTGACTGGGACCTGCACCAATATTTGTAGCTAGGGGAACGGGGATAGAGGGTTTTTTCTCGACGTTTTGCAACCACTCAGCTGGACATAGCTGAACAATTCCTGTGACATCTAATTCGGTTACTACATAAGGTAATTTGAACCATCGATGTCGTGGATCGGAACGGGATTGAATGAACACATGATGAAGATCAGCCCTGAAGTGCGCGACACCCTCATATTTAGAGAACAACTCATTGGTAAGCCAAGGTGCTTGCAGAATCTCCATGTGAATACTCATGGCATAACAGATAAACACAGTGTTCATCATTTGCTGAGTTTCCTTATTCGAGGATAGCCAGAGGGAGGCATACCTTAATGCCTCCGGCCGGCCTAGGTTTACTTCGACAAACTGAGCTTCGGTGGGTTCTTTCCACCCAACTAATGCAATAAGTATTAACAACCAGGAGTAATGAAAAGGTCTACCTTTTTCCTGTGCATCGCAAACATCCTCCAGGAATTCCCTTGCAAGATATGCGTACCAGTTGTAAGTGTATCCCTCGGCGCAGTTCATGGCAATTCGGATAACTGGAGCAGGTACCTCAATAGGCCTGCATTTCCGGATGATTTTGCAGGCTAGGAGTTCAGCTGCAAAGCGAATAGGTTGGTCCTGGATCACGGAGGTGTGATATCCCCGTTTCCCCTTGGTCAGGCCAAACCGCTCTTTCATAGTTTGCGAAAGCTTTGTATCCTCATGTTTTGAGGGAAATTCATCCCCCGGATCAGGTCCTGCCATAGATAACCCTGTGATCTTATTAATGAGTGCGGCATCAATGGGGATTTGTTGGTCTCCTATCCACAAATAGCCGCCATGCACTAACGCAAGCAACTGTTTGGCCACTATAGTCACCTGTATGCCGCGACCGAAATGTGGAATATCAAGCACCTTGAGTAGGCCAGCGTTATCCAGGCCCGCAGCCCACGGTTGCACTTCCAGTAGGGGTATATCATGTTTTGGGTAGTTGACGTGGTGCAAGTATTCGGCCAGTGCAAAATGGGGAAACTTGCCATGATCATTTGTGTCGTGGTCGCTGTACTTGAGCCGATCTATCTTTCCTGTCATACTTTCGACCAGCTGAACTCCTGATGGTAGCGAAGGTGTGGTTAATGTGACTTGCTTTGTCCGTTGGGGAATCTTAGCGTCTAGGCGAATAGGTCGGAGATAAGGTGGTCGTGGAGGTGCAATGTTCTCCCTATCCCCGGCTGGTACCTGTGCTGAACTGGGGGGATCCATAGGAGGTGCTACCGGTGTTTTCCCTGTTCGCCCCTGCCGATCTTGGTTGAGCTTGGAGCGGACTTCATTTCTGCACTTTTTTCTAGCAGACCGAGTCTGCATCAGCCGTGGTGGTGCTGGTTGGGCGTCTTCACCGGGAACAGAAGCAGGTGGCCGATTAGAGCAGGCTATCAGGCCCTCTTGCTCGAATTCTCTTACTAAGTCGTCAATCTGTCTTTCTGTTGTCATGGGTTCACTCAGAAAACTTGACGAAATGCAGAATACAATCTTCCCTGACTTAGGCATCTTCTTATACACGCCATCAATCACATCGGGCAGGACGGTGCATTGAAGGCGCCAAATCTTACGGAAATCTTGTCCAACTGCTACCCGATTTCCGATAATCTTCTTAGTACAGGTATTTAAGGCACTTAAAGCACTACCACCGCCATTTTGGCTACTTCCCAACGGTCGGATTTTGAGCCTCACTGTGTTTCTGGGCCTCGGCAGAAGGATGGCTGAAACTTCGGAACAACAAGCAACCTCGGCACCATAGTGCCCTTCAGTCCGACCTGGTAATATCTGCGATAGGACTATTAGGGTTGAGGGACTGGCGTCTTGGCTCCGCCCCTTGGTTTGGGATTCACTTCATAAGTGATCATCATTGGCCTTGTCGTGGAAAGCTATATAAAAAACAGGACCACTCTTGTTAATAGAAAATTTTATCAAAAATCTATCAACAATGCCGTGTCGGAGCTCAACCTCCATATGCCAATTTTTCATTATGGGTTCCAAGATATGCACAAACTTATGCATCCTCTCCTTGTGAGGTGTGTTTTCCCCTGCTGTATAGTACTGCCTCAAATTTCCCTGAAGGCTATTCAGCCCCTTGAACTTACCTCGCACCTCTTGAGCTTGGCTTAGGAATCTGGGGCGCAGGAATTTTTGGCAGGTTCCCCGACTGGGGTGAGACTTTTTAGGATCGGTCCCCCGTGCTGCTGTAGCTTCTAGTGCTGTGTTCAGAGTCTGGGTGTTTTGTGACTGAGGTACTCGGTCGGACACATGTGCAATAAATTTTCCAGGGACTGTTATCCCAACAGATGCAGGCAACTCTCTAGGTTGTGCACTAAGGCATCTAAGAGACTGAGTGATCTGCGCGCATCTGTGGCCATGTAGCTCATACAGTCGGTTCTGCCAGTTCTCCAGACCATCGTCTGAATCAGACATGCAGGAGCTATCACATTGCCAATCCATTACACCATCAGCGTCAGGCTCGACATAATCTGCATCCTTGGCTGTGATGTTGTAGATGTGGTCTAGAGTATCCTACTCCCCTTCATCTCTGAGTGGTTCTGTATATCTTTCTCCTTGGGATGGGTCGAGGGGTATGATAACGCGCAGACCATTTCCTTCGAAGGTCATCTGTCTCCTCTTAAGGTTGATGATTGCAGCATTGGCCATGGCCCACTCAATTCCCAACAGGGTGGGATAGGGGTTACTGTCATCAATGATCTCAATAAATTCAAAATCTGCTAGAGTACTGACCCCATCAATGTCTATTGGAACACTAAGAAGTCTTCCTATAGGTACAATCCTTTGCTGGTTAGCTAGTCGCAGTTGTATAGGTGACCAAACCAGGGAAGGTTTTCCCATTTGTCCCCAGGTCTGCTTGGGTAGGACATTAACGTCTGATCCAAGATCCAAAATGACATCAGTCATATCATATTCCCCTATCTGAACGTTCAATCTCATTTCCCTTCCCGTTCTTCGGACACGGCTAACAATTTTCTCCTGATTAATTCCTCTCTGAGGGTCTGTGGCAGCAAGAACTTTTTGCAGTTCTTTTAAAGCATTCTGATTCCGCAAGAGTTTCATACAGCTTTGTAAGAAAGAGGAGAGTGTACTTACTTTATCCGTCGAGGACTCTTGTGGCTGCGACACCTGGTGAGGTTGCCGCGCAGGTACTTCTGCTGTGCCAGGCTCAACAATATCGCACTGGTCCTCCTGGGCTGGTGCTTGGTCCTTCACAGGATCAAGTGCTGGGTTTTTCTCGGAGGCCTTACGTACGCACACCGTGACTGGTTGCGTTGGCTTGTTTTGAATATGCGTCGTAGCTCCACTCCGGGTGACCACGTTGAGGGCTGCGGCAGGTCTTTGCTCAACGAAAATCAACTGAATATTTGGGGTAGGGCCACGGTTGTTCTCCTGAATATTTGCGAGGAGCTGGGGGCACTGTTCAATCACGTGGTCCACGCCGCGGTAATACCGACAGGTTGTAGTGGGGTTCCGACAGTCGCGAGCCAAGTGGCCAACTTGGTTACAATTGTAACACACCACCTGGCCTCTACCTCTTCCGGTCATCCCACCACGGCCGCGACCGCTGAAAGCACCTCTTCCGGAGGCGCCACCGTGGTAACCATAGCCATCATTATTCTGGGCCTCATTGTGTACTCGGTAGGTGTCAGAGGTGCGCTCTCGCATAAGGTCGTAACTTCGACACTCTTCTTCATTATGCCCTATGGACTTACAGAACTGGTAGTAGGGGTTTTTGGGAGCTTGAACATATCTCTGAAGAAGGTGGCAGTGCTCAGGACGATACTGGCCAGAGGTTCGACATATCTCACAATATAGAACACCGGGATTGAATTGGTTGGGCGCGCCCGTATTTAGGTAAGTTCTGGCCACGGGGCACTGGTCCCTATCGTGACCCTCGGACCGACATTGCGTACACTAGACCTCCTCTTGACTGGTTTTATCTTTCTTCATGTCGCGAAGCTCCAGGGCCATCGCTGCCAGCTGCGCTTGGATTTGAGCAATACCAGAATCGTCTTTGACAGGGGCAGTCTCGAGCTTCATTGCGATTTCCAGAGCCTCTTGCTGGTCAGCAACCTTCTGTTGCATGAGCGGAGTTCTGATATGCGGCAATAAGGCTGCAATAAACCATTCCTTGTGCTGCGCCAGACTAATGGTGAAGCTGACTTGGTCTAGTAGAACTTTGAATCTCTGGTCAAAGTCCCACACAGATTCGCCGCGCCGCTGTTGAATCTCTTTGAGTTCAGTGATACTCTGCGATCCGGATTTCGGTTTCTTAAATTCCTTAGTGATGGCTGCCTTGATTTCATGCAAAGTGGGGTGCTGATTATTGGATAATTTCATGAACCAGGTCAAAGCCCGGTCGCGAAAGGAAGTAATGAGCTGCGTGGTTCTCACATCCAGGTCTATAATACCCTTCGCGTGCCAGACGGCCTCACACAAAAACCAGAACTGTTCTGGATCTTCTGATCCCGTTCCTTTGAAGATGGGCAGCTTAATGTCATCAGCTAGGTGGGCCATGGTGGTTCTGGCAGGGTTGGGAGGGGGACAAGACGTTGATGGGGGGGGGTTACGGGGGCAGATTGACCTGTGACCGGAATACTCGGACTTAGTTTCCTGTCACACTGCGACCGAACTTTAGGGGTAACAAAGCGACGCTGTGGGGTGACGGGAGGGTTTCCTACCGAAGGGTTATCTTCAGGGTCTGGCTGTTGAGGGTTTATAGGGGGATGTTCGGTGGTCTGACCTGAGGAGTAGGACTCAAAATCTCTTTTGTACCGTTGCTCACTTCGCGGCTACCCACTTTGCGCGTCGAAGGTATTCTCACTTGCAAACATATGTTAGTACTACTACTAAACTAACAGTCTGATTCAAATAATAATATACCCTTTTCAACCAATAGTATTTTAATCTTCAAGCTTAAGGAATTTAAAAACTTACCACGGGGGCCCTTGAAAAACTGTCGTTCAGCTTCGCTGAAAGAAGTGCTGGCGTCAATGGCAAACTCTGTCACAAAGGCTTCCAACGTTCGCATCGTCCAGAAGTCAACAGCGCGGGATACCTCGTTGTTCACGTGTTGCACAAGATTGACCCTTGCGAGGGTCCACACAGGAATCAGTCGAGCTTGAAAGTTCGTCCTCCTCTCTGTTAACCTAGACAACCATTGGTGCAACTCTATGTGGATGCTACCAAAGAAAATTTCATAAGCATCACAAAAAACATACCTTTGTAAAAAATCACTTACACTTCGACACGGATTCGTATTCTCTTGCTGCGCAAATTTCAGACAAGTCTCAGCAGACCAATCACTGATTTCCTTCACAGAGGGCCTCCAGAACATAGCCCTTGAGGTACGATGTAAACCCCTCTTGAGCAGGTACTGAATTCAGCCGGCAACGAAACCAATTTGTTGGGCAATAGGGCAGACCTGGTTTTAATCCTTTAATGTCGCACCAACAAAAGACCCACAGAGTTGGCCCTTTCGGCAACAACCTGCACGCAGGTTGCAGTCTCACCTGAAATAGCTATGGGGGTGCCGCAGAATCAGGTTTCTGCAAGAAGAGAGGGGGATTACTGTACCTTAGCCTTTTAATAACCTTATTAATCAATAATTACAAAGCTTTACCATTCATTCACATACAACTTCGCAGATAAATAAACAGTCGTGACTTGCTCAACCCACTACAAGGAATTCATAGCGAAGCTAAATATTAGCAGCGATCTAACTTATCAGATGCAAACAGTTATTAATGCATAAAAGAAACAGAAACAGAAACAGCACAAGAAACCACAACACCGGATATAACGTGGTTCACCCCCAGTGTATGGGCTACGTCCACAAACTGTGTTCTATTCAACTTGCTACAAAAACCACAGTTTGATCTGCGCACTCAGTTGCAGATCCTTTCAGTCCTTAAAAAACCGTGCACACAGCAGCAGGCCCCTGCGCACACAGCTGCAGGTCTTTCCTCAATCTTCTTTACAAAAACCCTCTGCGCACACAGCTATAGAGGTCGTCCACGCACACAGCTGGGAATTAACCTTTCCTTACAAAATCAACCTTAGCTTTGCCTTAATCTTTCTTTCATCATAAAACCTAACCTATCTTCTTTACACAAGCGCTTATTTATACTGCGCATTTTTACAAAACCATGGGCACCCAAAACCCTAAACCCTGGATTTCAACCAAGGGTTTTATTACAAAAAAGGAGTTTTAACTTCCCCCGACACCCCTAAGACTGTTTTGACCCGTAACTCTGCTTACAAACTTTCTAATTAACCGCGGAGTTACCCAAACATGGAGTATGCGCCCCAACAAATGTATGATGCCCTAGGAAGGATGTATGAAGGAAGAAACATCAACAAAAATATGAATCTAAGAGCTCAATTGAAGAGCACCAAGATGAGTCATGGAGAATCCATCCAAGACTATTTCACAAGGGTCTCCCAGTTCAAGGAACAACTAGAATCCATTGGAGACACCCTTGATGAAGATGAGTTGATTATGACTACTCTCAATGGTCTCACTAGACCCTGGGATTCATTCATCCAAACTATGTGTGCCAGAAAGAAAAGCATGAAGTTTGATATTGTATGGGAAGATTGTATTCAAGAGGATGCTAGAGGTCGTCAATCTTCTTTACAAAAACCCTCTGCGCACACAGCTGTAGAGGTCGTCCACGCACACAGCTGGGAATTAACCTTTCCTTACAAAATCAACCTTAGCTTTGCCTTAATCTTTCTTTCATCATAAAACCTAACCTATCTTCTTTACACAAGCGCTTATTTATACTGCGCATTTTTACAAAACCATGGTCTTAAACCATGGGCACCCAAAACCCTAAACCCTGGATTTCAACCAAGGGTTTTATTACAAAAAAGGAGTTTTAACTTCCCCCGACACCCCTAAGACTGTTTTGACCCGTAACTCCATTTACAAACTTTCTAATTAACCGCGGAGTTACCCAAACATGGAGTATGCGCCCCAACAAATGTATGATGCCCTAGGAAGGATGTATGAAGGAAGAAACATCAACAAAAATATGAATCTAAGAGCTCAATTGAAGAGCACCAAGATGAGTCATGGAGAATCCATCCAAGACTATTTCACAAGGGTCTCCCAGTTCAAGGAACAACTAGAATCCATTGGAGACACCCTTGATGAAGATGAGTTGATTATGACTACTCTCAATGGTCTCACTAGACCCTGGGATTCATTCATCCAAACTATGTGTGCCAGAAAGAAAAGCATGAAGTTTGATATTGTATGGGAAGATTGTATTCAAGAGGATGCTAGAGTGGCCAATAGAGAAGCTCTACTGAAGGAAGATGATCAAGTCCTAGCCACCCATACCAAGAGAAGAAGAAGTCAACCCAACTTTAGAAAGGGAAACCACAAGGAGTCTCAACCTCCCAGAAGGTTCCAAAGAACAAGAGAAAGTTTCCCAAAGAGGGACTACTCCAACTTTCAATGTTTCAATAGTGATAAGATAGGACACATTGCCATAAATTGTCCTTTGAAGAAAGAAGAATACAAGAAGAGGAACAACAACAAAAGACATCATGCACATCTAGTTGAAGATGAGGATGAATAAGAAGAAGAATAAGGACATCGGAGAAAGCAAGCAAGAGAAGAACATGCAAAAGAGTATGTACTATTCTCTGCACTCTCTGGGTCTATAACACTTGGAGAAGACACATGGCTTATAGATAGTGGTGCTTCAAAGCACATGACGAGACAAAAGAAAATTATGTCAAAACTTGAAGAAAAGAAATCTCCTCAGAAAGTATCTCTAGGAGATGACTATCAATATCCAATCAAAGAAATTGGTGAAGCAAGCTACAAGCTTGATTCAGGAAACCCCCTGGAGATGAAGGAATTTTTATATGTACCAGGTCTAAAGAAGAACTTAATTTCTATCTCAGCATTAGATAATAAAGGATATATATTTGCATTCATAGATGGACAAGTACTCATGTGGCCCAAAGGAAAGTCAATTGAAGATGCAGTTGTCATCGGTGAAGAAGAAGGAGGCCAGTATAAACTCAAGGGACATTTAGAAACAACCCTTGTTCATGAGACCACTAACCCTAGTGAACTGTGGCATAGGAGGCTTGCCCACATAAATTACAAAGCACTACCTCGTGTGAACAAAGTAGTGATGGGATTATCATACTTGAAGATCAACCATGAAGGCATTTGCAAAGGATGTGCAAAAGGAAAGAATATCAAGAATCCATTTCAAAAGAGTGAAACAAAAACTAAAGGTATGATGGAATTAATTCATTCATATGTATGTGGCCCAATGTCCTCCACATCCTTGAGTGGTCTTGAATACTATATTACATTTATTGATTACTATTCAAGAAAAACATGGATATACTTCTTGAAAGCAAAGAACGAAGTTTTGAAAAATTCAAGGAATTCAAATCCTTGATAGAAAACCTTTCATACAAAAGAATCAAGACACTCCGATCAGACAGTGGCGGAGAATATACTTCAAAATCATTTGAAGCCTTTTGTAAAGATGCTGGAATCAAGAGGGAACTAACTACTCCCTACAATCCTTAACAAAATGGTGTTGCGAAAAGAAAGAACAAAATCATCATGGAGGCAGTGAAGACAATGATATATGATCAAGATCTTCCAATGCATCTATGGGCAGAAGTAGCAATAACTGTTGTCTATGTACAAAATAGAATATCCCACAGTGCCCTTGGATTCAAGACTCCAAAGGAGATGTTCATGGGAAAGAATATTGAAGTAAGTCACCTCAACATGTTCGATTGTCCATTATATGTTCACATACCGAAAGAAAAAAGAACCAAGTTGGACCCTTCCGGAAAGAACGGAATGTTTGTTGGATACTGTGAAGTATCCAAGGCATTTAGAATTTACATTCTTGGATTCCATCACATGGAAATCAGTAGAGATGTAACATTTGAATAAGAAATGGCTCTCGAGAGATCTAGAAAATGTCAACATGAAGAAGTATATGAGGAAGATGCACCTCCAAAAAATGTAGAGGCTACATTCCTCCCTGAAGATGAAACACCTAAAGATCATGGTATGATAGAACCATAAGAACCTCCCACGATGGAGATATCACGGAAGAGAAATCCTCCTTGGGAAAGAGAAATTATACAAGAAGCAGAAAGATATGGAGCTCCAGAAGGCTCCAAAAGGATAAGCAAGAAGCCCAAGCCATTTTCCAACTATGTAGCTTTAATGTGTGATCTTGTAGATCAATAACCTACAAACTATGAAGAATCTGTACATAAGAAAGAATGGGTAGAAGAAATGATGGAAGAATACCAATCAATAATGAAGAATGATGTTTGGGATATAGTTCCCAAACCAGAAGGCAAGAGTGTGATATCTTCCAAGTGGATCTACAAGATAAAACATGCAATTGATGGAAGTATAGAGAAATATAAGGCAATATTTGTGGTTAGAGGTTTCTCTCAGAAAGAGGGAATTGATTATGAAGAAACATTTGCACCAGTAGTAAGGTATACATCGATTAGAGCCATCATGGTACTTGCATCCATGATGAAGTGGAACTTACACCAGATGGATGTAAAGACAACCTTCCTGAATGGTGTGATTGAGGAAGAAGTATACATAGAACAACCACAAGGATTTGAAGTTGAAGACATACAGACTCATGTATGCAAGTTGAAGAAGGCCCTGTATGGCCTAAAGCAGGCTCCTAGAGCTTGGTATGGAAGGATATATAGGTTCCTGACGAGCTTGGACTTTACCAAGATTAAATTCGACCCTAAATTTTAATTCAAGGTTATAGAAGATGAGCCTGTCATACTATTACTATATGCGGATGACCTATTTCTGACATGGAATGAGAAACAGATTGTAGAATGCAAGAAGAAGCTCACTGAGGAATTTGAGATGAAAGTCCTTGGGTTAATGCATTATTTTCTAGGTCTAGGGGTATGGAAGAATTTAGAAGGAATCTTTCTCAATCAAGGAAAGTATGCAGTAGAAATTTTGAAAAGATTTGATATGTTGGAATATAAAGCCATGGCCACACCCATGGATACCAACCTGAAGTTAATGGCTGATGAATCATCAGAATCAGTGGATGTGACTCAATACAGATAGATTATTGGGTCGTTGATGTATCTAAAAAATACCAGACCAAACATTTGTTTTGTTGTGAACACCTTGATTCAGTATCTAGTTCAACCTAGACGTGTTCACTTGGTAGCTGCAAAACATATGATGAGATATCTAAAAGGAATTATAGAATTTGGTCTATACTATGATGGAAACCATGACTACAGATTGTATGGCTATACAGATGCAGATTGGGCTGGAAGTGTCTCAGATAGAAAAAGCACATCTAGTGGATGTTATTGTCTGGGGTCTGCTATGCTTTCATGGTTTAGCAGGAAACAGTCCAGTGTTGCTCTTAGCACGACTGAAGTAGAATAAATAGCATCTTGCTTTGCTAGTTGTGAATCCATATGGCTTCGAAAACTGATGTCAGGTCTATTTAACCTGGATTTGGATACCACAGTGATTCTATGTGATAACCAGAGTTGTATAAATATGACAGAGAACCCAATGTTCCATGATAAATCAAAGCACATAGAAATCCGGTATTTCTACATTCAAGATACGGTACAGAAGGGAGCCATAAAGCTCCAGTATGTGAGTACCGAAGTTGCTGATATGTGTACAAAGCCTCTGTCTCGAATAAAGTTTGAATACTTTCGAGACAAGCTTGGTGTTGTTCAAAAATACCTTCCCCGAAAGGGGGAGCAGTGATGTTGCAGTGGGATTGTATCATCCATGGACACTTGTCCTAAAGTGATCTGTAGACTTATGTCTCTAAGAAAGAAGCAGGATTGCATCATCCTTGGACTTATGTCCTAAAGTGATAGGAAGTGATTATCCCATAATAGTATCTGGAGACTTTGGTCTTCGAGAATGTGGTAGGATTGCATCATCCTTGGACCTAAGTCCTAAAGTGATAGGGAGTGATTATCCCATAATAGTATCCAGAGACTTCGGTCTTCGAGAATGTGGTAGGATTGTGTCATCCTTGGACCTAAGTCCTAAAGTGATAGGGGGTGATTATCCTGTAATAGTATCCGGAGACTTCGGTCTTCGAGAATGTGGTAGGATTCTATCATCCCTGGACTTAAGTCCTAAAGTGATCCATAGAATTTCGTCTTTGTATTGTGGATTGCAAGTTGTTGCTGATGATGATGATTTTGTTGATCGAAAGATCAAAGTATTGTTGAAGATGTTGCTCAAAGTATCGCTAATGATGATGATGATGATGATCGAAAGGTCAAAGTATTGTTGATGATGATGTTGTTGATTGAAAAAGTCTAAAATGTCGATGATTATGTTGTTGACCGAATGATCAAAGTGTTGTTGCTACTGAAATTGAAGATGAAGACTATATGTCAAAGATGATGAAAATTTTTCCAATGACTTATACATGTATCACCCTGATGATGTTGAAGATTCTCTCTCTCCTTCTCCTACTGTTGTTGTTGTTGTTGTAGAATACCCTTCTTGTTAAGGGGGAGTGTTGAATTATTGTAACTTCGAATAATATACTAAATGTATTTTATTGATGGAACCTTTCAGAGATGTTATTATTCCTCTGTCAGGATGATATTATTGTATTAGGTCAATATAGATTCATGAGGAAAACTTTCTGTTGTAATTCAGGTCATTAGCAGCCTCCTAAATATAATATTAAGTTGTTTTGAGTCCTCCTAGAGAAGTCAACCTAGTCAAGTTTAGTAGTGCCGACTTACTTGAGTGAAAAGTTAAGTGAGAGGAAGAATATAAATAGAGAGAGGCACTCCTCATTTGAAACACACAGACACACACTTGTGTAGAGCATGAGAGAGAGAGAGAGACTTATTTGCAAGGAGGATAAGGACCAATATGAGGTTTTATCTTTTATCTTTTTGATCATCTATATTGAGGAAGCTTTTCTTGTTGGGTTTTTCTCTTTAGGGTTTTCCTAGGGTAAATCTGTGTTGATCTTGTGATATTATTTATTTCAGTGATCTTGTATATGCTATTATTGTGAAATTCAATTGAATGTTGATAATCTATCTTAGCATATATAATCTTAACAGTCTCATAGTTTCTAGGGTTTCTTAGAACATCTTCAATACTATGATTAGGGTTTCATCCCTCAAAGACTTGGAGATTATGGTTTTGAGATTAAACCCTAGGTTGTCCTTGTTGAAGTGAAGAAGAAGAAGATGCATCTTGCCTTGGGGAACATGCTTATGTGATGCAATCTTGTTAGAGCTCCTTAATGTGAACCAGGGTTTTCATTGTTTTTCCCTAGTAGGGTTTCAAAGAGCTAAAGTATTATATTGGCCTTGGGACAAGGATATCGTATGTACATGAACTTCATATTTATGCATATTAATGAAGTTTACAATCGTTTGATACTTGTTCACTACATATTTGATTTTCATCCATTTATTTCTTTGTCATTTTGTAATTTTCAACATTTAAATATCTTGTTGATTTGACATAACTTAGTGCTATAATTGCTAATTCATTTAACATTTATGTTGAAGAAGATATGGCATATTTGTTGTTGTATTTACAGTTGTCGTAAGTGATTTTTATATATCTTATATGTGTGATAAGATCACAGTAGAGGGTTGAATCTCATTGGCATTCTTCATTATCCTTGAATTACCTAATGGATTAGGTTTGTTAAGAATTGATATATAGTTTATTTTTGTTGGTGTTTGGTTTATATTTCATAATATCCCTAAGGACAAAAATTCTCCAGGTTAAGATTAATGAGACCTCTAGTTTAGACATTAAATTTACATTTTGTAATAAAATCCATAATTCATAAATTTCTACATGGTATCATAACTTTTGCAAATGAGATTACCCTAGGTGTAAAGGGGGATTAGTATTTCAATTGAATGTTACCTAGGAGAGATGCTTGACCTTGTTTGAGGTTGTTGGGTGTGATACCCTAGGTTGCTCAATAGAAGAACTTGGACCTTTAGAAGGGTTGTTTCTTCTTCATATTGCAAATTTTCCAGGATGGATATGGCTTTGGTTTATTTATTTTCCTTTAACACTATATCTAGCATTGGATGGTATTGGACATTGGATCTTCAATACACATGACATATGATAGGTCCTTATTCTACAAACTTTAAGGGAAAGAGATAGACATGAGTGTGGAGCTCGATGATGATGTTACTTATCTTGTGAGAGGAGTTGGCTCTTTTTCCTTATGGAGGCCTTCAATTGATGTTCTTGAATTGAGTAATGTTGTGTATGTTCCAATGTGGTGTTTTGTTGCATGGAAGTACCAAATTATGTGCCTTATGACACATGTATTGGTCACATGCAATATGGGACACTTCCTATCTTCAAGAACATGGTGCAGGGATTGTTAGACTTCAAGATATAGAAGGAAAGTATCTACAAAGGATGTGCTCTTTGTATGAAGATCAAGGTTTATTTTCCTATCAATGAGAATAGGTCAAGAGGGACTCTTAATTTGACATATTCTTATATGTGTGGACCTATGTCTTATGCTTCCTTGATTGGTAATTCGTATTATGTCATTTTTTTTATGATTTCTCTTGCATGACCTAGAATTATTCTCTTAATGCTAAGGATGAAGTGTTTGATAAGTTCATAGACTTCAAGGCCTTGGTTTAAAATAAAACAAGAAGGAGGATCAAAGTATTTCACTCTAATCATGGAGGAGAGTGTACCTCTGCTAAGTTTGTTTCTTTATGTAGGGAAGCAGAGACCAATAAGGAGTTGATAATGCCCTCCAACCAACAACATAATGGGGTTGTTGTTAGGAAGAACAAGTCCATTGTTGAGACTATTGAGTCTTTGATTCATGACACATATTTTCCCATGTGTTTTGGGGTTGAGGCTTGTAACACAACCATGTATTCTTGAACATGTGCAATCACAGGAACTTGAAGGACATGACACAAGAGGAGTCATTTACTAATGTGAAATCATATGTATCACATTTCTATGTGTTATTGTTGTCCAATTTAGATTCATATTCCTAACGAGAAGAAGCTAAATTTGGAACCCTATAGAATAAAGGGTTATTTTGTTGGATACAATGACACATCCAAGGTTTATAGGGACTATATTCTAGTGTAGTGGAAGGTAGTAGTGAGTATAGATGTGAAGTCTGATGATGATGTGAGATCTTATAGTTTAGGTGATTCTCCTTTAGTGATTAACGATAATGAGGAGGCTGATGTCCCAAAGAATGATCATGAGATTCATGATGAGCCAAATTCAAGTATAGATGAGGTTAGGGTAGGGTTAGATATGCCATAACATTTTACTCTAACATGCAGGACACCAAGATGGATCACCTAGGCATTACAAGAGGCACAAGAGCATGTAGGAGTGACCAAATATTCAACAACTATGAGTACACCTCATAAGACATATGCTAGTCACATTGCATTAGTTTCTTCCATCCAGGAGCCTTCCAATTGTCTTTTGGAGGAGAAGTGTGATACCTTGATGGATGAGAATGCTAGGGTTGATTCCAAGTTTGTAGCTAATGGTAGTATTGTAGAGTACACAAATAGGGTTGTTGGACTCTCTCAAACAAAGGGAGTTTACCATGTTGTTACTCTTGCTTCAGGATTTTCTCGGGACAAGGGAGTTGTCCTAGTTTAAGTTGTTTCAATTGATAACGTGTATGGGAGTTTAATGAGCGATCATATTTATATTAGTTATTTTGCAAATAAATGTAAAAATAAGAAAATCACTTTTTGTTCATTGGATTGTAATTTTCAATTTCATATATCAAAGCTTACGACTCAAAGGGCCTCCACATTCCATCGTGATGGTTTTGGGATCCGCAAGGAGCGAAGGGCACCATGCCTTTGTCTTTACGCATAGTGAAGAGAAAAGGTAAAATAAATTCAATGGAATTCTTACGTCTATCAAAACTTGTGCCCCCTGAGCTACAATATGTGCGCAAAAGGGGGTTGACTTCTGCATCCATTACGTCATGAAAATTAAGCAACAAGCTACTAATGGACATCCTTACTATATACTATCGATATTCAATAGGAAGATTGACTTGGGATATTAAGAACTTGAAACAAAATATTTTCTTCACCTGTCAACCTTATTTGGCCATTCAATGATCTTCAATACATGAGATTATAAGAGGACCCACGCGAATGGTTGACAGGAAAAATGGTGTCACTTGTGCAAATTATGATGTGCATAAATTTTGATGTCTCACATAGTTCAAGTTTCAATTTCAAAGGTATAGTCTCTCCACGTCTAGGTCAAATCTCAGTTTCAAAGGTATAGTTCCTCCACGTCTAGGGGTTTCGAGGTTAAGCTACCTAAAACTTGAAAAAATCCTGTAACTATGCCCCTTGGATTTTTGGACTTTTTTGCTTTGTAAGATTCCATTAGAATCCAAAGTATCGAGGCAAAAACATTGACTTGTTCACGGAATGTTTTCAAGTTTGAAAACTTTATATACACAATCTTTTTGGAGGAAACTTATTTTCGCTTTTGTGGCGACTTAGAAGTTTGATGTAACTTATTTTCACTTATTACACGCAAATTTCAATCATTTTTGAAACATATGGAAGTTCTCGACGGGTTTTTGGTCATTTCAGCATTAAATCCGTCTAATAAGAATAAGAATGAGGTATCATCTAATGGGATGAAAAATAGAACTTATTTATATTTTAAAAAAAATTCTAAATTCATTTATCTAATGAAAAATATTTATATGTTAAATCAGTTTTAAATTCATTTATCTAATATTTCAACTCTGAGAAATTTAAAAAAAGTTATTTAACAATGTTTTAACTTTGGGAAATGACAGATTTTTTTGGACAGGCTTTTGGTCATTTCAGCATTGAATAGGTGCTAAGAGCTCCATTTTCATCATTTAGAAATAAGAGGTATCATCTAATGGAATGAAAAATAAAACTTATTTATATATATAACATATTTTTTTAATTATTTATTTAATTATATTTTTATTTTTTTATTTTTATTTTTTTGAAAAATAAAAAATAAATTTATTTAACTATATTTTAACTTTGAGAAATGGTAAAAAAAATATTAAAGAAGAAGACTGAGAGCATAATAACCTTGCCCTGCATGGGTCAGGATAATAAGAAGGATGGCAAATTTGTATTTAGTAAATGCAAATATTAAAGATATTAAAAAGTTAAAAAAAAATGATACTAACAAACTTGTAAATTTGTATTTAGTAAATTAGTAAATAAAAACATTAAAATGTTAAAGAGCAAAAAAAAAGAAATTTTAATAAGTAAAAAAAAATTATAACTATTATACAAAATATAAATTAATATTAAAAATAATCTAAAATAGAAAAATACTAAATATTAAAAATAATGTACTTAATACATATAAACATTAAGTTGAGAAAAGAGCAAACAAAGAAAAACTAAAACTTTTTATAAAAATGTAAATTACTATCAATAATCATTTAAAAAACAATAAATATTAAATATTAAAATTAATTAGAGATAAAAATCACACTTAAAATAAATATAAAATGCAATATAGTTAATAATAATGATCAAAACTAAAAGAAATTAAAAAAAAAAACCCAAACTCAATAACTTAGTAATCAAAGTTAATACTATTTATTGCAAGATCCTTAAACTTCTAAAGCATCAGAGTTTCATCAAACTTAACATGTCACTTATAAGAATTGAACTTGAGTGGAGAAGGAAACATTCATTCCACCCAAGTATCCAATAGTGTTCACTTTCGATAGCTTTAAAAATTATCATAACTAAACATTATACTTACAATATCATCTATAGTTTCCAACAAATAGAAGAAAACTGCATCAACTAGTTTTTACAAAAAGAGTTTTTTTTGTCCTATCTTTCCATTAGTTTAAATAGAAATACAACATTTCAGCAACAGCTTGATCATTATACCTTTTTTTTTAAGGTAAAAAAACCCTGTAACTTGTTATTCTAAGATGAAACAAAGTTACAATATCCAAATTGTCATGGCCAAAAGCTATGCCAATTAAAAATAACATTAAAATGCTGGATCAATCCACTTCAAGATGCCTAAAATAACCACCTAAATGATTGAGCATGACCAACATTACTAATACATCAAAGTGGTTCAAAAAACATATGATCCCACCAAAATGCCAAATAAATAAAAAACTAATAATAATACCAGAATAGTGAGACCTAATAATGCCAGATAAACACAAACTAATAATAATACCAAAAATAATATAACTATATAGTATATCTATAAATGTTGATGCTTTAATTCTTCATTTAACAAGTGAAATTATACTTGCCTTAATAAATGGTTTAATTTAATAATTTAAAAATGTTTTAATTTAATAGATTTACATACCTAGGTCTACTTCAATAATTTAATTTTTTTAATTTAATAGTTATTTATAATCTAAATTTAATTTCGTAATTTAGAAATGTTTTGATTTAATAGTTATATATAAGCCAAAGTTAAAGTTAAAGTTTAACATAAAAATAATTGGATAATAAATAATAAGTCATAAAAAAATTTGTACCTTTTAGAAAAATTGAAATTATATTAAATACTTATTGTTAAAGATATTAATTGTGTAATAATTTATAGGGATTTTATAAAATTAAAAATTTCTAATAACAAAATTTTACCTAAATTTTTTATTACTAACAATAAAAAAAAGCTAAATAAAATATTAAACTTTGGTAAATCTATAAAATAATGTCACATTTATTTAAATAAACCAATAAATAAAATATTAATCATCATATTTAACTATTATTTAACTAATTAAAATAATAATCATCATATTTGTTTAAATAAACCAATAAATAGTTTTTAGAAATATTAAAAAAATCAATATTTAGTTTCATTTAGTTTATAAATATGAAAAAAACTTTAATAATTATCAAAATAAAATTTGAATTATTAATTATCAAAACTTGAAACTTTTCGTTTAAAATTTTTATTGAATAAATTTATATAAAAAATATTATAATATATTAACATAGATATTAAAAAAATTATTATATCTAAATAAAAGTTCTGTACAGTGATATAGTTGTAGTTAATTAGATGTAATTACATCAAGATTAGTCATTGTGACTATTTTAATAAACATGACACTTGACATTATTACATTTTATTTCTAATTTTTTATAAAAGAAAATATTATAATATATTGATGTTTATATATAGATTTTTAAAAAAATATTATATTTAAATAAAAGTTGTATTTAGTGATATCAAGATTAGTCATTATGACTATTTTAATAAACATGACACTTAACATTATTACATTTTATTTCTAAATTTTTATAAAAGAAAATATTATAATATATTGATGTTTATATATATTTTTAAAAAATATTATATTTAAATAAAAGTTGTATTTAGTGATATAGGTATAGTGAATCATTGTGATGTGGTTGTCACATCTATTAAGATTAATAATTATTACTCTTTTAATACACAAGACACTTGGCATTGTTACATATTTTTTATTTTTATTTTATTTTTATATCTAACAATTTCATTTGCACACTAGAAGAAATTAATCAAATCATTAAAATGAACCAAAGATAAAATGAAAAAGTAGATTTTAAAAAATAAAATAAAAAATATAATTTTATTTTTAAATATTAATTTAATATATGAATTTCATAAAACTTATGTAAAACATTTGAAAATGTGTATAAATTAATTAAAGTCAAAACCATTATTTGACTCAACGATAGTTTTTTCAAAAGAAAAAATCATATCCTTGGTATTCATATTGAATCAAAGGGCATAGTACATAACTGGTGTAAGACCAATACAGACATCAACAAGATTGATGTTCCGAGCCAACAAGTAGAATGGTCAAGACCATAATGGTCTAAACTCAACATACAATGATAGGGATCATAAAGGTCCCCAGGAAGACAAACAACCATCTATCCAAGAGCACAAGGAGAATCCAGAAGACCCCTCCAAGAGGGCCAACAACATAGATCAATAACAGATCATATAAAGTTCCAAAGCCAATTCCATAAAAAGAGAAAGAGCCCAGCTCTGGTACTAAAAAAATAAACTCATAAGAGTTTATAATCTCCATACATAATGACAGAATCATCATATAACTCAGATATATGACATAGTCCTGAGTCCAGATCCAAGGCCTCTTTGGAGAACCCATCCGCAGTTTGATTGTGCTCTCGGTATATGTGCTGCAGGTCTAGGTTGAGAAATTTTGGCATCATTTGTTTAATGGTCTCACACCATTATCTAGAACTAGGCAAGACACAAGGAGGCCGTGCCCAAAGCCCAATTAATAATAACTGATGAGTCTGCAAAGATGTGCAAATTAGGAAGCCCAAAATAATTTGCCCAATACAAGAGAACCCACAAAGCTAGAAGTTTAGCTTTGGTATTGGAGCTCAAACCACATCCCAGCATGATGTGAAAGGAGTGCACTTTACTGATAGCAAGTAGAACGCCTGCACCCCCCTTTCCTACTGAAGCTGCACCATCGAAAAACCCCATCGGGTATTTCAGCTCTAGAGGAGGCCCAATAAGCCTGGACTTGGTTTTCCTCTTCAGAACAGGAAATCTTTGGATAAGAAGACTAGTCATGTTGGAAAGTGCTCCCAAAGGAGTTCTAGAATCATAAAAAATGATCTGATTTCTGGTTTTCTAGATACACCAAAAAACAAAATAGGGTAGATAGTGTCGCCTGGGATTAATCTTGGCCCAGCTTTCCAAAAGTATCCCAAGGGAAACATCAGATACATGCCAATTACAATGTAGGGAGGAGCTCAAAGCAACAAATAAAGATCTGGTTATAATGAAATCCACAAACAGATGGTGTATAGATTCCTTGTTAGATTTTTAACATTTAAGCTAGCATTGTATTAGGATCTTTAACTGAGAGAATAACAAGCACAACAATCAAACACAAGAGACAATGAACACAGTTTTTTTCCTCAGGGAAACGATAAATGGAGAAAACCCCACAACTTCCTCAGAGATAGAATCAACACCAAAAGTAAAACCCCAAAACAATAAGATGATCTCCCGACAGCAGTAGCCTCTTTCTTTCTAGCCCCAGCAACTTCTTCTCCCTCAGCTATGCGCTACAACTGAGTGTGTGATAAATAGAGAGGCTCATTCTCTATTTATACTAATTCCCGACTTGACAATAACTCACTAGGGTCGACTTCACTAAGTGAGTCTAACAACCCTAGGGCCCCACAACTACGGGGACTTTAACCCTTGATCAATAGGAGGGTTACCCACAATGACTTGACATGACATATTTACCTGTGTTGCATGGGTATGCGTACCGAGGGGTCGGGTACACGTACCGGTACCGGGTACACGTACCGGGTACTTGGGTACGGCAATGGTACGTACCCAAACGTACCCTCGCGTACCGTGAGCATTTATTACGTACCGGGTACTCCGTAAAAAATTTTGG